>JACXGJ010003364.1:0-54492 GCA_016801105.1 Esox niger
ACACACACACACACACACAGACACACTTAGACACACACCCACATTGGATGTAAAGGCAAAATTCCCATTTCCCAGCCTTTTCCAAAGTTCCCTCTACTGGAGAACTCAGCCATACAACAGTCTCTCCCTACCTCCACCTTACTGTCTCCATCCCTCTTCCTCTCTCCCAGCCTCTACCTTACTGCCTCCATCACCCCTCCTACCTCCCAGCCTCCACCTTACTGCCTCCATCACCCATCTTACCTCCCAGCCTCCACCTTACTGCCTCCATCACCCCTCTTACCTCCCAGCCTCCACTTTACTGCCTCCATCCCTCTTCCTCTCTCCCAGCCTCTACCTTACTGCCTCCATCCCTCTTCCTCTCTCCCAGCCTCTACCTTACTGCCTCCATCACTCTCCCTACCTCCCAGCCTCCGCTTTACTGCCTCCATCACCCCTCCTACCTCCCAGCCTCTACCTTACTGCCTCCATCACTCTCCCTACCTCCCAGCCTCTGCTTTACTGCCTCCATCACTCTCCCTACCTCCCAACCTCCACCTTACGGCTTCCATCACCCCTCCTACCTCCCAACCTCCACCTTACGGCTTCCATCACCCCTCCTACCTCCCAGCCTCCACCTTACTGCCTCCATCAGCCATATTCTGCAGGTATATAATGAGGTTTGGAAGATGCAGCTCATTGCCTTTCAGCCAAGTCTCTGGGAGGGGAAGATAGGGGTACAGTGTCATAATATAAAGATAGAGTGACAGTTTATAAATACCTTTATTGGCCCACTTATTTAGAAACAATATACTATGTATTGCATTATTTATTTTTGAGAGAGAGAGAGTTGTGTCTGGTAGACAGAGATTTAGGGAAGTAGAAGAGAGAGAATGAAGAGGTTGATACACAACAATATTCCTTTGGCAATGTTCCACTGTCACTACTCAACTTGTCAGGGGTTTTCACCTTATCTAGTGTTTGTACATAGGTTTCTGTGACGTGTGTGTGTGTGTGTGTGTGTGTAACCAGAGCGAGCGAAAAGCAAAAAGGCAGACCAGATTTGTCAAACCCAGACTGGGACATCCAGCTGCCCTAAATGGGCAAAATGATGACAAATGACAGAGGCACACCAGGGTGGTGAGAAGTAATGAATGTGTCAGTGTGTGTGTATGTTGGTATGTGTGTGTCTGCCAGTCTACAGGTCTGTGTTTTTGTGCGTGCATTCGCCAAGTGTTTGGTATATGTCCACTACTAGACAAAGTAACATGTAGCAGCATGGGAAAGTGCCCCTTCATACTTTCAGTCTAGTATGAAACCCTACATCTCTATCCAAGCTCTTTGTTCTGCCACTTGTCTCTTGGCCATTCCGCCACTACGAGGGTAACTCCTGATCTGCCCAGTCAGATATCCTCTCCGTCCAACCACGGAGCCAGTTTTCCCTTAAAGCTTGGACAACAGAGTTCCTGCCCATTTTCTAACAATTTAAATTGTTAGAACATTTTTATTGATTGTAGTATTATTATTTAGGTTTTTATTATTATTCTTGTTATTATCATATGCATAATTATTATTGTTGTCTGTAAAGCATACATCATATGTAAATTGTTTGAGTTAAGAGCATCTGGTAAATTACTAAAATGCAAATGATAGCTATTTCCAGTTGTGTGTAATTCTACAACACCTGCATTTATTCGCCTCCCTATGTGACACGTCACTCCTGTTATTAGCATTATGACAAAACTGAGACACAGCCCCCCCCCGACACACACCTCTGTACCATGCCCTGGCTGTGGAAATACCCCTCAGATCTGCGCTGATGAAAAGTTAGCCACGGCTCCCTTCTCTCTTCTTTCCAGCATGCTCAGCGCTCCTTCACTCCTTTCATCCTTCCTTTATCCTCTAACCCATTCTCCCTGTTCGCTCACTTCAGAACATGCTGGAAGTATGGCTGCTGCTCACATGCTGCACACACACACACACACACACACACACACACAAACTCTTTCTCTCTATCATTCCAACCAAGACAGTCATCACGTGATATCGTATCCATGCTGCTGTTGTCTGAAAATGTATAACTTCAAATAGGATTTGATGTCAGATTGTGCCTATACATTATATTTATTCTCCCTCCCTTTCTCTATCTCTTTCTTATCTGTCTCTCTCTCCCTCCTCCCCATGGATGTGTTCTTTTAGTCTGTCAGCAGGGGGATACTAGTGGTATTAAAAGAGAGAGGATGGAGTGGAGAAGTAGGTAGATTTACAGAACACCTACATGTTAAACACATTGATCCCTGCCCCAGAGGGTTGACTTTGCTGTTCAATGTTCTCCTCCTCTCTCTCACTGTCTTCATCGTCTGCTTTCATCCCTGCTCTCGATCTACATTATCTGCTCTCCGCTGTCTCTATCTACATTATCTGCTCTCCGCTGTCTCAATATACATTATCTGCTCTCCGCTGTCTCAATGTACATTATCTGCTCTACGCTGTCTCAATGTACATTATATGCTCTCCGCTGTCTCAATGTACATTATCTGCTCTACGCTGTCTCAATGTATATTATATGCTCTCCGCTGTCTCAATGTACATTATCTGCTCTCTGCTGTTTCAATGTACATTATCGGCTCTCCGCTGTCTTAATGTGCATTATCTGCTCTCTGGTGTCTCAATGTACATTATCTTCTCTCTGGTGTCTCAATGTACATTATCTGTACTCCGCTCTCTCAATCTACATTATCTGCTCTCCGCTGTCTCAATGTACATTATCTGTTCTCTTCATCTTAGTTCTCAACCCTTTTTCCACATCTTGTCCACTCAGTTATATGGGGCTGGTAACCATTCAAGTACATTTTTTATTATAAAACCGATTTGTTTTGAAATAATTGTTCCAACATTTGTCTTTCAATTTGCAAACCAGAATGTTGCATTTTATATACCTTTTTGCTATATTTAAGTAAATTAACAAATAGTTAAATGATAGTATCCTCACAAGTGGAAAATCATTATTTCGCACAATTAAATTAGTTATTAATCAGTTTTAAAGGTGTCAACTCAGATTGGTATGAGTTCAAGTGTAGGCCTAAACTCTACATTGCCAGTAAAAATCTATTCCTACCACTATTTCTTATTAATAATTTTAGTGCTTCAAAGCTGAGTGCATTTACATTTGGATTTTTCCCACTTATCTGCACTATACACTTTCAGGGGGAATTGTATTGTTAAGATGAAAAGTTTATATTTAAAATATAAAGTTGTACTTTCATTTCGTAATCGAATAAGTCTTCACCCACATTGAATATTAATCCGTAATTAGCTCATATATAAACAATCACCATCAGAATCACAAACTAAGTGAAATAACATTCCTGTGTGTTAAATTGAATTTCAGGCTAAAACCTGCAGTTTCTGGAGGTTCCCTCTGTTTGGCATTGAACTGCAAAGCAGAGGCTCAACTTCAAGCGCCAAGAAGCTTTCAAAAGCCCATGCAGCCATTCTGCCTGGTTTCAGTGGTACAGGCTGCTGGCGGTGGTGTAATAGTATGAGGAATGCTTTCCTGGCACACGTTAAGTCCCTCATCATTAAAGCAGTGTGTGAAAGCCACCGTGTTTCCAAACATCATTGCTGACCAGATGCATCCCTTCATGGCTATAGTTTAACTTTCATCACATGGACACTACCAGCAAGATAAAGGAGTCAATTCACAAAGCACATATTATCTCTGAACGGTTCCAGTAACATGAAAATACATTCTGTTTACTATATTTGGGAAGAGATGAAAAACGTATTTTTCAACAACTGCGTGATGTCATTGCTGCAGTTTGGACATAGATCACTGTGGAACATTTACTGTACAGCACACTGTCGAAAAAATTTGATTTACATTTTGTAGCATTTATTTTGTGTTCCACAGAATACTCAATCACACTATTGGCTAGTATATGTGATTGTCCTTGTTAGAGCCACTGATCTCATCTCAACCACACAAAATCTGCCACAATACAATGTGTTAGCCACGTTGACACAGTTTCTCTGGCTTGAAAGACAACAACATGATGGAAGCCTTACTTCCTGGCCAACTTGTGTTCTCACTCTCGAAGTTTGGCTTTTCGGAATGGGGCAGTGCTACTTTTTAAAGATTCTTCAGCACTTGTCATGAGCTTGCCAATGCCTTTTTGACATTGTGAAACACGTATTGTTTCAGCAGATTGAAAAACACTTTAAAATGTTTATGAATTTACAAAATGTTTTTCTTAATAGCTTAATGACGGACATACTGTATATAGATAAATATTGCAGGATTGAAATTCCCGTTAAAATATTGAACCTCAGAAATCAGAAATGGTAAGTTTACAACGCATACACCAACATTTCAAATAGACAAAGACATTTCAAACAGACATTTTTACTCCTCTGTCTTTCATTATCACCATCATCTCCCATCCCCTCTCTTCATCATCTTCTCCCATACCTTTCTCTTTTTCTTTCTCTTCATTATCTGATGTTCATTCTTCTCTTCTCCCCTTCTACTCTTTCGGTAGTTAGTCCCTCCTTTCATTCTGGCATGAATCCATCTCCTCTATCCTCCCTCTTTCTTTCAGAAACCAACCAGAATGAATCTGTCGGTCAGGTAGAATCAAACCCTGATGATTCTTGAGCTGGGAGAAAGAAAGCTAGCTTTTAGTTGGTTTCTTGTGTAGGTAGAATATAGCGTTTGATCAGTGGCGAGCCAGGACTTTTGAAGCTAGGCTCTCAGTAGCGGAAAAAGATCTGACTTCAGACATATGGATGGAGAACTCTGATGATTGTGTATACAGAGCATAACTTTATATCTTGCAGGTGAAGCGATTCTTTGATGAAAGAGTCAGACGGCCCTAAGCCACGCCTCGGCAGTGAATCAAAAAGCAGCACACGTACAAACAGTTAAAAATAACGATAGCCAAAACCATGTTAGAAGAAAATACTGTTGTGTTGTTCCAAAGAAACATTTGCCAAAACAGTCACTAAAATTGTCAAAGAAAAAGAAAAAGCTTAGGCTGTATTCAATGACCAGCATGCAACAATAAAAAATGCACCAAAACAAGAAATAGCAAACTAATTTCTTTGTTTTTACCACACAACCAGTGGTCTAAAGTTGAAGCAATATTTTACACATTGTATTCAAAATGATATGAATGAGATAGCAACAAAAAGCAAGCTGTAGTCGAAAACAAAAAGTCCGCTCACCATTATGACTACCATTTAAACACAAAGTCCATTCTTCTGTCCTTATTCATGAAATGGATAATGGCAGATTCATGCAACTTGTCTTTCGATTTTAAATCCCAAAAGAAGTTCTTTTTTGAGTGAGATCAAAGCAAGGGCTGACAGCTGGGCCATCGCCATACTTACAGAAACTCACTGCAAAAAGCTCGCCAGCTAGCTAGGCTCCGAATTAGTAATGCATACTTCTGCTCTCTAGAGGGCCTTGAGGAATCATAACATCCCACCGATTACAAGAGAATTAGTTGTTTGTTGATTCTACTGGAATTCCAAAATGCTGCTGTAATTGAAGTTAATGTCAATGACGTTGGCTGTGCCTTCTATTCAAAGCCTGAGGGCGCCAATGAGCGTTGAGCACAGCTAGATTATTTCTTACAGGATACTACCAAATATATTAAACATTCTTTATCCAACACAAACTGAAAAAAATTCAAAGGAAGATTACAATTAAGACAAAAAGATTAAATCAATTAATACAAAAGAGCAAATTAATATATAAAAATATAGATTTGCATCTATGATTAGACACTCCTGAGGGTGTTGAGGGCCCTTACGGTTCCCCACTGTGAAAGTACGAGGAGACGTTGATATATTGCACATCTGTATATCATTACTTTTCTGCCATTACTGTTATTTCAGCACAACTTAATCGTTAAACTCCCCTTTATGTACACGTTTATACCATGTCGTTTTACTGCAAAGCTTTCCTATTATTACCCTGCAACTCAACATGAATATTCTCCCTTTGCCTGAATTGTCTTTAGTAGAAAGTGGCCTGCACCCAGACAGTAGACCTATGTGCAGAGCACACCATGAAAACTGTTTGAGATTGTTTGATAGACAGTTCAGTCACCTAGTTATTGGTGTGCTTCAAAACCAATGAAATGCAAGTTCAGTATTACAATTTGTCCAAAAAGAGTAGATGAATCATGACACGGGCCATTTTAAATTACAAACAAGGCCATGTTTTTGATTGTGGCATGTGCTGTATATATTTTGTGTGATTAATGTCAGTCGCCGGATTTTAAGTATTCAATTTCTAACATACATTCTAAAGATGCAGTGTTGGCTTGTGCAGTAAGACCCTTTTCTCCAATCCAATTAGTTGTTACAAAGATTTGGTTTATTATTACAAAGAGACTTGATAGATGACAATACATATTACTGTTCTTTTGTTATTAGCAACCATTGATGTTCCTTTAGGATTACATACAACAGAACTGGCAAATATATAATTCAGCCTCCATAATGGCATCTACATCACTACAGGCCTTGATCAAAGATCCTGCATTACACTGATAACAAGGTTCCATTAAGGACTCTGTCTGTGTTTTTACTTGGCCTAAACATGGACAGATGTATGTCTTCACAGAATGATGCTTTCTGCATTATGATGTAATTATATGATTAACATTCTACAGCAATGGTAACTTCCCATTAGAATACAACTGAAGGGAAAGACATTCCACATTTGATTCTAAACATGGATTATTACATCATAATATAAAATGGCAGAAAAACTGTATTGCCTATCAATTTCACTCAACCATACAGCCAATGATTTTCTGGATAACCATTAAAATGAGTACATGCACAGACCTTGCTGATCAGCTTGGCCCTCAACTAATAGGGTCTGGACCCTGGCTGGCCCACCTTCCCCCGGATCCACTTTGATGGCCTCCAGTGACACATCAGAAGGCAGCCGGACCAGCCAAGAATCCTCTTGTAAATCCTCAGAAAAAGCTCTTGTTCGCCACCTTGAGGAGACCATTCTAGATGAGGAATCTGTCCAGAAGCTGAGTACTGAGCAGGCTGGGGATGCTGGACCTAAGAAGACCAAGAAGACACTGTGCGTAAGGCTGAAAACCTACTTCAACAAGATGTGCCAGAACAAGGTGGATGTGCTCCCATCTGCAGAGAACCCTATCATGGATCTCCAACCGGCCGACACAATAACTTGATGACCATCAGAGACGGGTCAGGATGCACCCGCCTTATCCAACTGAGGACATGGATATGGAGAAGAACAGCTCCGGTCAGATTTGGGCCCAATCAAGAGCCCCGGATTCCTCAAAAAAGCCCCTCCCCAGCATCCCTGAGGAGACTCTCCAGGAGCTGATTGATGATCTGTCCAGGGATGTTGAGGACCAACGAGCCACAACGTCCCTCTGGAAATGTCTGCAGAGCTCCTTCAAGAGGAAGAAGGATTGCACCACGGACAAAGACGGAGAAATGACCAGTGACTACAGCTTCCCCTACCTCCATTTCCTGAGAATGTGGCATACTGAGGAGACAGAGGATACGGATAAAACAACAGAATTTTATAATGGAAATGTAAAGTTTTCTAGAAATGGACTCTGCCATCCTAGCTTTAAGCTTTGACTTCTGACTGATCTGTGAGGGAGATACCCTCTTGTAGGGGGGACAGCCAAGAAATCCTGCATGGCAGAAGGAAAGTTTTTGACATTCCTGAAGTAAGAGAAGGGAAGTTTCTCTTGCTGCTGTAGTTTCAAATTGGAGCCAGAATGAGCAGAGTAGCAGGTTATATGTTGGAGCTTGGGCCAGCTAAACACTAGATGGGCCACGGTTTTCTGGATTTGAAGAATTTTGGTGGCACATGAAGGGAACCCAACAAATAGACGGTGTATACTGTTGTTTTTCTCAATAAGCTAAGCTGTCAAAGGTTTTCTCAAAGTTTTTATTAAATTACACAAATGTTATTACATTATGTTGGGCAGTGGCATTTCTAGCTTGTATGGCTCCCTGGGCGAACCCCTCATTCAGCCCCGCCATATATATATATATACAAATATATAGAAACATAAGTCTCATATATATCAATAAAATAAGTCAAACAGAAACAAATTGTAGTATATAATAAAAATGAAGAGATAACTGCATTTTTGCACCATTACCCTATTGCTAACAAAAATACAAAAATCTAACAAAATTACACCAAGCCGAGATGGCTCATTATCCTGGCCAATGCCAGTGGGATTTCAATTTGCATTGAAATACATTATACAAGATGATACGAATGAGATAGCAACAAAAAGAAAGCTGTGCTGTTGACAAACACAAAAAATCCACTCACCATTATGGCTATCATTTAAAAATAGAGTCCATTCTCCTGCCTTTATGAAATGGATCTATGACAAGGTCATGTAACTTGTCTTTTGACCTTGAATCTGAAAGAAGTTGTTTTTTGACTGCGATCAAACCCAGGGCCGAGAGCCAGGCCATCGCCATCCTTACCTACACTCACTGCAAAAAGCTAGCCCGCTAGCTAGGCACAAGCATGAGAAAACAAGATTAGGCTCACTATTGGCTATGAGTTGGTGACATTTACATAGGCTCTCTAGAGGGCCTTGAGGCATCAGACAATTAACCCATCTATTACGAGACAATTTATTATTGGTAAATCACTGAAAACAAAATAGCAAATTCATATATTAAAATATATAGAGATGTATATCTATTCTTAGGCCCTCCCTGAGGGCATAGAGCGCTCTGACGGTTCCCCACAGCATTTGAGTGTTACAGTATAGGAGCATTCAGTCCTTTCAATGGAAGGGTTCTCACAATGGCTGACGGTAAAGCCTGACACTGTTGCCTATAATGTAGCAGGGCCATTAGTTCTCCCTCATCAACCCTGCCTTCTGCTGTCTCCTTCTCCGTCCTCCCTCTCTCCCTTTCTCTCATTACCTTTTCCTGTCTACGTCCCTCTCTCTCGCCTCTTTCTGGTCAGTAGTTTTTCCTCGTCAAGTTCCCTCCTTACTGTTTCCTGCAGATTTGTTCGTATGCTAATTCAATGACAGCCTTACACTGGCACACCTGCAAACATGTTTGTTTTGTCTGCAGCTCCTGGAGTCCACGCAGTCTGCAGTCAGTACACGGGTAACACGCCACTTAATACGTTGCAGTGTGGAGCTAACCAGTTACTGTACAATCAATCAATCAATCAATCAAATTTATTTTATAAAGCCCTTTTTACATCAGCAGTTGTCGCAAAGTGCTTTCACAAAACACCCGACCTTAAAACCCCAAGGAGCAAACAACAGTAGTGTTGAACTTCAGTGGCTAGGAAAAACTCCCTATGAGAGCCGAAATTTTGGAAGAAACCTAGACAGGAACCAGGCTCCGAGGGGTGACCAGTCCTGTTCTGGCTGTGCCGGGTGAACATATTAAGAGTCCAAGTTCTCAATACAACTATTGAGAGACTAAGAAACAACTGGAACATTATCAGGCAATTATTTTGTATGAGCTTCTATGTAGAAAATAACTTGAACAATTTCTGGTTTAAGCCCATTTAGTTGTAAGGGGTATGTCCCTGTGAGTCTTTATCAGTTACCTGGTTGAGTCCATTTTGTTCTTAAGGGTATGTCCCCGAGAGTCTTTATCAGTTACCTGGTTGAGTCCATTTTGTTCTTAAGGGTATGTCCCCGAGAGTCTTCATCAATTACCTGGTCGTGTCCATTTGGTTCTATGGGGTATGTCCCAAAGAGTCTTTATAAATTACCTGATCAGGTTCATGTTGCTGTAAGTGTTATATTCCAGAGAGTTTTGTCTTTCTGGAAGGAATCACTGTTTTCTTGGTTGACTCTTAAAAATGTACACCTGATTTGTCTCTAAAGAGACTACATGGTTTGTCTCTAAGGGGATCACCTGGTCTGTCTCATAGGAGGCCAACTGGTCTGCCTCTAAGGGGATCACTTGGCTGGTCTCTGAGCCTATTGCTACTGACTAACTGCATGGAGGGATGGACATAACAGCCATGTTTGACTGAGACCTGTACCAGTGTATCAGTGTACCGTTGTGGGGTCCTTTCTACTACTCTCCCCCAGCTGCCCTTAGACTACTGATGGCAAATGTTAAGTGGAAATTAAATCACATGAATAAATAGGTTTAGACCTATCAAGGAGATAGGTAGAGGGAGAAATAAAATAAGGGATGAGAGGGAAAGCTAGGGGGAAAGACAGAGGAGGACGGAGAGGCAGAAAGAACTGCACTATTTAGTGAGACTAAACACAGACGGCAGCAGTACCAGAGTGGGACGAGGACGACACCTGCCAGTGTCAAACGCAGATTGATGAGCCTTACTGTGGCACTGACAACATCAGAGCAATCAACCAACAGACAACCGCTGCTGTCGCTGTGTGTGCTAAAACAGACAAATCAAATCACTGCACTCCATTAGGGTAGCAAGATACACGCACAGACGCTCAGACAAACACACACACACACACACACACTCACACCAATGGGTGGCTCTGTTGCAGACAAACGGATGCCATTCATTGAAGGAGCTGGATGGTTGGCTGAGCGCTAATAGTAAATCATTGAAGGCATTATGGGACATTCCCTCCGTCTCTTATAGATCTGTACTGGGAGGCCAAAGAAGTGTGGAATAAATCAGTCAATAACACACACACACACACACACATGCACATAAACATGCACACACACACACACACACACACACACACACACACACACACTGCCATTTTAATAGGACATAGTGGCTTCCGTTTGAAATCAGTTAATACTGTGTGGCCAGTAGGGACCAAGTCACAGTAGGGACCAAGTATACACAAAAAAATGCATGGACTTTACTTGAACTGGTTAAGAAATAACTTAACCACTGATTTATTTGGGCAAAACGAGATATGCTAAATAGTGAATTGCTACATACAAATACATCTTGTTACACCATCTAGGCATTTTTTCTATTTGCCTAGTTAAGTCCAGTACTCGTTTTCTTCATTACAAGTGCCATTAATGTCATCTCTCTTCCACACTCTTTTCTTGTTCCTAAACTCTCAGCTTAGTACTGTGGGTCCCAGTAGCTTTCTAATATATGTCTGTCCTTCATGTAGTTATCCAAATTATTTTGAAGAAGAAAGTAATAATTTGTGTACAATACAGTATTTGCAACATTTTGAGTGAAGATAGTCAAAAGAAATTTGCATTTTATTATTATTGTATCATTTTTATCTATTTCTTTCTCCCCCAAATCCTTGCTTTCCAATTTGTAATTATACAGTTTGTGATTAATTTGCAAATACATCAGCACTGGGCCTATTTGCATACATTCATATATTAATATAAATGAGTCAAACAGGCCAGCAACCAACAGAAACCTACTTGGTCTAACAGCCTACAGCTCTCCACTGCCCTGTCTAGACTGCCTCATTAATTACAGTTGTTGTCATGTTCTCCTGCATAATTCAACAAGAAGACATTCGACCATCCATCTATAAAAAGTTGATTTGCACCTTTCTGTTATTATTTTACACTGTTTGCAATATCAAGCATAAAAATATAGATTTTCTCTTTTTTGCATTGTAAATGTTGGATGCAAAATCTGACCGCTATGCGATCTTTCCTCTTAATAGCAATAACAATTTTATAAAGGCACTCCTCAAATTTTTGATATGCCTGGCAGCATTGTAAAACAAACCATATAGTGCTGTAAAACATGATACTGTAAAATGAAATAAATATTGAAATTAGCATAACTTAAAACATTTTATTTGTTGATTACATGAACCAAAAAGGAATTATACATGTAAAATATATGTGAGTAAATACAAAGAAAATATTTAAAGATGTATCTATGGCAGTGAATCAGAAGTAATATGAAGTATTTCTTGTTTGAGAGTACAAGCGTAACACCAATAAGGGCTGAATGAATGCAACTTTGTCACAAAGTCAATATGAAATTGGCCTATTCACATATTCCCAAACTATGCCTGGAGGTGGTAATGAGGTAACCACTAGCGTCATTTGAAAAGAGGATATTCTATCTGTACTTTAGATATCCTAATTACCTAGATAACTAAGGTAATTAGCTTACTTGTTGCTAGTTGCAGACAATAAAGCTGTTCCCTTGCTAGCTAGATGGTAACAATTTATTAATGAGATGGCTGCTGTCTAGGTGAATTGTACTTTTGTACGTTTTTCTTGAAATGTGTACAGTGCAAGTTGCCATCATTATCACAATCAAATCTTAATTGAGCTTTGACAGATGGCAAAGTTGTCATTGGGGACCAAAGTGAGTCAGAAATAGCAAGTGATGCTAATGTTAGCGAGCTAAGATTTGGTGGAATCCCCTCAATATACCAAAACGAACAGTCAAGATAGTATTCTGATGGAAATGCAATCCATGAATAGAGCGTCTTCATCAGGCAACCACAAAATGTACACAAAAAATCACTTCAAAGTAACACTTCTATTTGTTCATTCTAAGCATATCATATTTCAATGCAGTAACATTCTTGTAGATACAGCGGCCAACCATTGTCAGTGTTCATATAATATTTAGAGTGCAATGGGCAGAGTGAAAAAAATCGTAGAGAGCGTTTACAAAAGCAGTGAAAATGCCAGTGATGTGCCAGCACAGGACAAAATATCAAGATGGGTATTTTTGCAACTTTCAACTATTCCAGTTTATCTAAAAACAAGAGATTCTCTGGTGGTTGAGACTTGCCCATTTTTACTTCATGTGAGCCAGTGAGTCCACATTAGCCATGTTGGACAGACCATAGTTCTACGGGCTATTAGCGGGTTAACGCTAATGCTAATGTACCTTCAGAGTGCTAAGGTAGCATAAGCAATAAATGAGAGTATAGCACTACCTCATAGACGGCAGTGATGTTACACATTCACCCACATGTGCACACAATCACACACACTCTCAGAGATCCCCACTACATGGCTGATACTGTTGTAGCAGATTAGTGTGATGGGTCATTGTAATCCACAGGAGCCAGTCTGTAGGGCTGGCCTCTGACACACTCTTCATTACAGGGACCCATCTGAAGAGAAATGGAGGAAGAAAGTGGAGTGGGAGGGTGGAAGTGGGATGTAGACAGGGAGGAAGAGAGTGGAGGGGAAGGTGGAAGTGGAATATAGACGGGAGGAAGAGAAGGGAGCGTAGGATGGCAGTGGGATATAATCACGGAGGAAGATAAAGGATGCAGAAGGAGTGTTTGTACAAGCTTAAAAAATGTAGGGGAAATATAGCTAATTATTAATTTCTTTCAACACCTGAAAAAAAATCCCCAATGATCAGGAGAAATAACGATAATTAATATTTCTTTAAAGATTCATAAATTTCCAACATAGCTTATCTAAATAACCCTATTTAACAGTTTTTAAACATGTTTTTATGAAAATAGACATTGACTCTTTAAGGAATATTATGAATATTTAAAGATAAGTTCAACTATCAAACTGTTAGAGCATCCTCAACCAATTTCACATCTACTGACATTTCAAAGAGAGTAAAAAATTATATTTAAATCTTGTAATCTTTGAAATTATCTGATATTTTCTATATCCTCATTGTTAAGAAATGTAGACATATCTGCATATTTGCTAAAATGATAGAAAAATTTAACAATCACCGGCAGCTAAAATAAAAATAAATCGATCATTAATCATACATAACATGTGCATGTGTCACTAGTATACACTGAGCATGTTCAAACTCAGTAAAGACAGTTGACTTTGTTTTTGATCTACTTAAGAAGGTGGTCTTTTCTGCTTAGTTTATTGACTTTCACTGAGATAAAAAAATGCGGTAGTTCTCGTTTAACTCTCCTCTATGAACAGGATCAATGCACCTCTGAAGGAAAAACCCGGAAAGTTTGGTGTAGAGGCATCATTTTCCAGTCAGTGTGCCCCCTCAAAACATTAATGACGTCTTATAAACAGTTATGAATGCACATAGGCCTAAATATGAAGTGTAGTAGTTTGTCAAAATACATTTTTACAAGATACACCATTGGGGGCAAGTGCCCAAGACTCCCCTGAGTGCATCACACCCCTGGGATGGAGGGGTATAATGACAGGGAAGAATTACCCGACAATTACTAAAAATCACATGTCTTTGTCTCATAGAATCTGATTAACCAAGATAATGATGCTCACAACATAACGTGTTAGTCTGCCATATGTTCTTACCACGACTGGAATCCTTTCAATGTGCTGCATCATTTTTGGCACAGACCAGACAGTTTGGATCCAAGAGTTAAATTTATTTGCTGTTTGATGTTGTGTTGAAGTGTGTTTTAGGTAGATCTGTCAACAATTTTTATTTTATATTTTTAAACATAATATATAAATACCCTTTCTACAGAATGGTGTAGGCTACTGTAGCAGAATGGATAAGCTGCAGAAATCGAACCAAATGAAATATCTACTGTTTTTAGGCCTGAAAAACGCTTTAGTCAATACTCTCCATTCAATTTAACTTGCATCGTTCCTCCATTAACATGAGTTGCTTGCTGCTTTTTACTCCCGCCTAGCTCCACCGACTCTGTGGTCATCACGGGCCGTTATAACAGTAAGGCTGCTAGCAACACTTGAAGTGTCTAACTTATTGTAGCCGTATCTTGGCGTCACAGCTTGTCATGGAATAACGCCGACACACACATTTCTAGAATCCTCTTCTTGGCATCTGATCCTTCCGGAGGTGGAGTTGTCTAAAGGCCTATTATTCCTTTTACATAAGTTGTGCTAGTCATTAAATATATTTGTCTTTATCTTTGTTTTTTCTCATCCTTTTCATCCTTCCTCCATCTCTCGCACTGACTCCCTCACAAGGAGCACATGGGTCGTTACGTTTGAAAAGCACGAGCAAAGTCGAGTTAACGAGTTGTGTGGAGTTTATGAAAATGCAACTAATGGGAGTTAGCATTAGCATTGAGGATCAGACAGGAGATGGACTCTGAAGTATTCAGTGCTACTGGTAGGCACATTTTAATGGTACATGGGGCTAGGGAAATCAGGGCAAAGTTAGTCATTATTCATGTGTTTGTGTGTATATTACATTTGTCTGGAGTAGTGAGCATTAGTGCTTTTTTAGGTCAGTTTGGTTTCAGTGCCATTATCACAAAATAATTGTGATTTACTGTTTTTATTATTTTGAATAAAGGACATTATTTGTGGGGTTGGTTGTGTTCCCTGCAAAACACTTGACTCCGTTTTCACTCACTCATTAGATACGACAGGGCTTTTAATTCTCTCCTCCACCTCTCTTACCTGACCACAATACCTTCCCCTCAGGCAACACCTGCCTTTTTCTTAACAATGACAGTGGGTTGAATGCTGTTGCAACAGTAAATTAAACAAATAAGCTGATACAAGCTAAATAATGGCAGTTACTGCCCATTACTGTAGTGTTCAAGCCTCCTTTGTTTTTTACTAGATGGTTGTAGTGTTTCATTAAAACCAGTCAAGTCATTCAGCTTTGTGGCGGTCAGACACTCATAGCCAGACAATCATAATGTTCTCTGTCTGTTCTCCTCTTAGCTAGGTTGTTGGTTGAACATTACTGTACAGTAGCTATAGCTGCCTAATGTTACAACCTACTTGCCTGATGAAGTTATATTAGTGATTCAGTGCTTTGAAGTGAATACTGCATACGTTCATGACTGCATATTAACACACAGAGGTCTATATTTGTTGGTTACCATGTGGAATTGTTTTATAACTCAGATACCATGGATCATTTAACTATTTGATATAGAGTTTTAAGACTTGTAGGCATTCCCAAAAATAATTGTAAAACAATTTAATGATTTTAAAGTTGCGGGGAAAAAACATTCATAAATTCAACTGTGAATTTCAAAGCCACAAACTGCAAAGACCAGTTCAGACAAAATGCTAAATTGGTCATTCTTGCAATGAAATACATTATTATGTATTACGGATTTGTCAGACTGACACAATGTAATCGGTTACAAGAAATGGTGGCACTTATAGTTATGTCCGCATTTTGTCTGAACTTGGTTAATACTTTGACTAACTATACTACAACTCCCTAAATCCCCGGGTCTGACAGATTTGACCTCATTTATCAAATGGCAAATAGAATGAGATAGATATGTCTTGATGTGGTTAACATAGTCCTGTTAGCCTCTATGATCCAAATGGCTGATTAGTGAGAGCCAGAGCGAAGGGAGAGAAACTGTTCAATAGGCTGAACTCTTTGGTCATGAATGACCTGCGCTGCCCATCAGCCATCTGCCTGCCAGAGTATAATTGCATATAGTACTGCTACAGTAATAACATAATCACAAGGTGTTTTAGTGTATAGCGTGTCCCCATAGGGAGTTGTGTCCTAATAGAACTAGCTCCTGTCTGTGTCTGCGTCACAAAAACACACACACATATTACCAACACCAATGGAACATACTTGTATGAGGAATTAATGTACTGTTCTATGTTTGCATTATATTACTAGGCTACTTATAATGATACTTCCTTAGTTTATTTGGAAATGATAGAATGCTATAGTAATACTGATTCCTATGCTAATATTTTATTATCTGAGAGTGGTGAAACAGATAATCAACAATGGGGCATACTGCAGTGAGAAAGTGGAGCAAGGAGCAAGTAAGAATAACATATGTTGCCAGGTGGGCTTGCTAGCAGTGCTATTTTTCTAACCTACTTTTAATTTCATATGAAAATGTCTAGCTAACATCACAAGGCCGGAAAAATGAAATTGAAGACGCAGAAGCGCAAATATTCAGTATCATTTAATTTCTTCAAACTTGAATATTTTTTAAACATGAGGTTAAACAACTGAAATATAGTTCAGGATGTAATTACCAATTCTCAGTTTTTAATGTCCTGTCTTAATATTGTACATAAATGTGGGCCAGGTTGATGTTGTTGAGGGCTGTGTCTCATTGCTCTCTAGGGACTCCTTGTGGTAGATCGGGGGCCTGCAAGCTCAGTCATGTTTTTGGGTAGAGTGTGCTCTGCTACAGCAGAGTTTAGTTATCAAATACATTCAGCTTGAGCAAACAGTGTGGAAAGAATTACAAACTTTATGAAGCATGCCGGAAAGCCATAACCGTGGAGTCTAGGAAAATATTTGAATATAAAATAATAATACCACTCGAGTATCTTGATTCTATTTTACAACACTTTCTGTGCATCATAACACTGACATAGAGGTCTACATCAAACGCCAGTCAAAACACCAGACCATAGACTGGTTGCACTACTTTTCATGCTTTCATTACACAATCAAAGTGATTTGAGTCTTCCTATTTTTCTGATGAAGTCACAGAAAACCTTTTCCGAAGGTAAACTAAATATGATCTATTATTATCATAATGGAAATTAGGCACATAATGCTGAACAAGGGGCTGGGTGGAAATTAATCAGTAATAAGGCAACACAGAGCCCAGTGTTATTATAATCCACTCTACACTGCAAAAGTAATATTTGTGTGTGTGTGTGTGTGTGTTTGTGTGTGTGTGTGTGAGTGTGTCAGTGTGTGGACTGAAGTGGAAGGCAGAGGGGTAATGCATGCTCTACACAGGCGCCCCTCAGAATGTAGCACTGAATGGGTGACTATGAATGTGACCCCCAATTTAAAGTGGTAACGGGTGTGTGTGTGTGTGTGTGTGTTAGAATGTGTGATTGTGTGTTATGGTTTGCTTGTTCACAAAGGACTGCACTTGCGGAGTCATGGTCAAACCGAATGGAAGATTATATATATATGTGTAAATATATATAAATAAATATGTGAGTGTGTGTGCATGTGTGTGTGTATATGTATATAAATGGATATATACAGTATTTATAAATATATTTGTGTATATGTCCTGTACCAACATATTTACTACACATTTGACTGGAACTGTTTATATGTATACATGAATATATGTATGTCTATACGAATGAAAAAAGTGAGATTTACAGCAATACATATTAAACCTACTTCCTTTAATCTCCCTTCTCTCTCTCCTAACTTCTTTATCCCTCTATTTTTCTTCCTGACTCTCCTCACTTAGTGAACCTGACTGCATCTCTCCTCCCTCTTTTTTAAAACCTCTTTACTGTCAACATTGATCAAATAACTCTGTAGTACCCTGAAAGGCTTTGTCACCGTGGAAGTCAGACAGAAGAGCCCAGTATTACACCTTGACATCACCCCCAATGATGAAGCGTTAACAAGAGAGCACCGGGTGTCATTCACTATAATATCCCTTCTAATAATTCTGGCCTTTCAAAGTTACCAGTAGCTGTAGTTTCTTCATCCTGACAAAGACCATACAGTTTTAGATGATGGCTGGTCTTAATTTCATGGTGGTTATTATAACCTGAATCAAGTATTAATTGGCACTATATTCATAATCATAAAGACATTTTAGATTATCTCCACAAACTGACTATCCATAACACACACACACACACACATGTACACCCACAGACACAAACAAAAACAAACAGAAAAGCATCATCACGGTCAGTCAAATAAAAATAAAAGCACTGGCTGTGCTTAACTACTGTGTGCTAGAAAGGTCTGTTTTTCCGTTGCGTTGTTGGCTCCTTGCCAGTGCCTGGCTCTGTTCCTGATCTTACTGCTCTTAGTTAAAGTAGTGGAGATTTCCGAGGCACAGTAAGTTATATTACACATTCACGTAGACCCTGACTGGCTCGGGTTGCCGCAACGACCACCACGTCACTGTACACCATTGGAATACCGGCAAGTCGGGTTTTAGTAGCGGTTGTTGTTAACAGCACAGTAAATATTTTACATTAGCTAGATACATAATATATTATGTAGCCGTGTTTTGGTTTCCCTCACCCATCTCTCGTGCCCTCCCGCCCCCTCTCTCTCCCCCAGACCCCTGCAGCGTTGCCATGACGAGTGAGGAGTGCCCCGTTCGGCCAGGGGCTGTGTCCCCGGGGAGTGCGGGGCTCTGCGAGGACCATGGCCCCGTGCCGTCGGATGACGTCATCGAGGAGGCGGGAGGGGCGGGTGATGACGTCAGCATGGGCAGTGACCTCAGCACGTTGGCGGTGCCGTTCCCTGAGCTGGCGCCCGTGGTTTTCTTCTGCCTCAAACAGACCACGTGTCCCCGAAGCTGGTGCATACGCATGGTGTCGAGCCCATATCCTTTACTGCTGCCAGGACTACATCTGACCCCTGACCCACAACCCCCAATTCAATCACCCCCTACGCTACAATGTTGTTTGGCTTATATGTATCACTACCACAAATGAATACGCTCTGCCGGACACACAGCCTACATTTAACCTCCAAATAATTTTCTCCTCCACAAAACAATTCAAATCAGTTCCTCTCCCCACCTCTCCTCACAAAGTTCCAAGCTCTCCTCAGCTCGCCTCACTTCTCATTTCTCTTCTCCTCTCTTCCTATCTCCCATCCTCTCTCCACCTCTCCTCACCAAGCTTGATCTCTCCTTCCCTTTGACCACCTGTCCTCACCTTTCTCCACTGATCCTTACCGAACTCCACCGCCCTTCACAGCTTGTTTACTTACTACAGTTCTCATCACCTCCTCATCTCTAGCTACATCTTTCTGTCTAATGTTCTCTTACAGTCACCTCTAATCTTTAACCTCTGAACCTGCTTTGCATTTGCCCACTCCGTTCCCTATGGCCAGACCCGTCTACCCCCTTATCTGGTATTAGGAAGTCAACCTCTCTCTTCATCCAATCACCTGTGTTGATCCACTTAGTTGTGCTTTATGAGGAAGAAGTTGACCGGTCAAATGTCTACATTTGCGGTGCCCTGACAGACTCTGACTAAAGATAAGTTTGCTTTAGTGTGTGTGTGTGGTGGTCTCAGTGAGTGAGTCCATCTAACTGTGTGTGTGGACAGAAACATAGTTTCCCTTGGCTTACACAGGTTGTACTGTGTGTAGCGAATGCTAAATTGTCCCCAACCATTCATGCTGTTTAGTCTTTGATGTACTGTGAGGGAATTGAGGGATTATTATGGCTTTCTGTTTTCTGAGATCAATGTGTGTGCGTGTGTGTGTGATTGTGTGTGTATTTGTGTGTCTGTGTCTGAACGTTTGTGTATGTTTGTGTGTGATTGTCCTCTTGGACTCTATCCAGAAAGGAATAAATATCCTATTTCACATCCGCGAACACCAGACCCCTTTGATTCTCAGTCCCTAAAGCATGGTGATGGCTCTACAGAGGCATCACACAACATTCACTTCATATCCAACCGTTTGTCCAGGTGAGAAAAACAAGGTGCAGATAGGGACTAATACATGAAAAGCTGCCATTAGGGGCGATGTTGAGCAGAATTCCAGTTAAATAGACTGCCCGTTTGCTGATTTGATTAAGCGATCACTCCCAAGAGTATTCAATTCCACTGCCTGACACATTCAATTTGGTTTTGTTTAAGCCTTTATCCAAACTTCTCACTCTATCTATTTATTCATCTCTCTCTCCCTGTGTCTCCCTCCTTCAGTCGCTCTCTTTGTTCTGTCTCTCTCCCTCTGTTTCCCCCTCTTTCACCTTGCCTTCTATCTTGCTCTCTCTCTGTGACCACTGGGTCTGCCATAATACATAACAATCCTTTTCTACCCTTTTCCAGATCAATAGCTTGGTGTAATACTCACTGACACACACACATATGGACCGACACACACTCAAACAAACATATAGGAGAGATAAAAAGCCAATGATGCCCTCCCACGCCAGTCAGTCAGGCCTGCCTACGAAAGAGAAGCAGCCCTCCCACTGTGCCTTTTGTCTCCATTTGTCTTTTACCCCCTCCTCTTCATTTCTCTTTGGAACTTTAGCTGCCACTTCCTTTCCCTGTACTCCCTCTGTCTCTCTCTCCCCTGTCTGTTCCTTCCATCTGTTCTTTGCAGTCTGTTCCTTCTATATCTGTCTATCTATCCCCTGTCTGTTGCTTCTATCTGTCCATCTCTCCCGTCTGTTCCTACTATCTGTCCATTTCTTCCTTGTCTGTACCTTCTATCTGTCTAACTATCCCTGTCTGCAGAGGTGGAAAAAGTACAAAGTAATAGTACTCGGCTGTGTTCACCAGTTTTGGGAAGTTCCTAATAGCAGAATGACCTGAGAAACAAAGTTCATAACTAACCAGTGATGTTAATTGGACATTTACACGATTCCTTTTTAATTTAATTGATCACTGGTTAGTTTTGAACTCCCTTTAATGTGTTACTTAGATCACAATTAGATACTTCCCTAAAGTGAACACAGCCAAACACAGTTGAGTACTTGTACTTTGTACTTTTTCCACCTGTCCCTGTCTGTTCCTTCTGTCTGTCTTACAATCATTGTCTGTTCCTTCTATCTGTCTAACTATCCCTGTCTGTTTTTTCTGTCTGTCTAACTATCCCTGTCTGGTCCTTCTATCTGTCTCTCTCCCCTGTCTATTCCTTCTATCTGTCTCTCCCCTGGCTGTTCCACCTATCTGTCCATCTCTCCCCTGGCTGTTCCTTCTATCTTATCTATGTATCTCTCCCCTGTCTGTGCCCTGTTTGTCCCTCTCCACACTCCCCTGTCTGTCTGTCTCCCTCCCTCCCCTGATGTACCCCTCCTGTCCGTCTCTCATTCCCCTGTCTGTATTCCCATCCAAACATTCTGACTCTCCTCTAGTCATCCTACCATCATACTGTCCTATCTCCTGTTTCTCCTGATCAGACAAGGAGGTCTGCACATCCATCTCTGCAGGTATTGACCCAGATCCCTGGGACTGATTGGAGATTAGATGTGTCTAGGTATGATATATGATGTGAGATTAGATATGTCTTGCATGGCACTCACTCACCTTCACTTGCTTCATCACCATGCAACACACGTCAGTCAGGGAGAGAGTCAGGCTGAGAAATGAGAAGGCTTCTCAGCTATGGCCTAATATGATTAAGAAGATAATGCAATCCTAACATCCCAGAGGCTCAGACACTCTGGAGTGATAGGAGACTGGCAAATTTGGGGGGAGGTACAGTAACCAAACAAGACTGAAAGGAGGAGGTACAGTAACTAAACAGGACTGAAAAGAGGAGGTACAGTAACCAAACAAGAATGAATAGAGGAGGTACAGTAACCAAACAAGACTGAAAGGAGGAGGTACAGTAACCAAACAGGACTGAAAAGAGGAGGTACAGTAACCAAACAAGAATGAATAGAAGAGGTGCAGTAACCAAACAAGACTGAATGGAGGAGGTACAGTAACCAAACAAGACTGAAAGGAGGAAGGACAGTAAAAAACAACTGTTTGTAAGACTTACCGGTGGGTGTTCACACACCCACAGAATGTTTTGACAGCTGCGATCTTTCCATATTACATTGCATTGAACTACACCCGAGTAAAGGTCTTGAAGTTTGTGGAGGAAATTCCAATAAACTTATGAGATGAAAACAGCAATATTCTTCAGTTCGCTGTTTAAAGTACTCATAGATAGAATACTCTTCATGGAAATACATACACTACAGAATGGATTTCATTTGTAAACAGGGTGAGAACTAGAGTACTCTGTCTAGAACTTTGGTGTATCCAGGTAATATTAACCAGTGCCCTACTTCCTGCTGAATGCAAGGGGTAATTCTGTTGGATATGAAGGGAGAAGACCATTTGATAGATATTTTTTTACATTAGTGTCTCTTTGCCACTTCATACAAATTCCAGTATTGGAGTATATATGCTTCCGGCAACTAGGACTAGTAGAGTAGTGAAGTTGTTAAAGGTTGTTCAGGAAATTGGTTTATTTTCTGATCACAAACCTTTAAGTCACACGTCTGGAAGTAAATTCCCTAACAATAAATTTCACACATCATTTTTACACACAAATCAGAAGTGGCGCCAATACGCTACATCACTAATGGCTATCTCTATTGTGAGAGTCTGATAGATATTTGCAATCATTACATCCTGTTTTACCCCTCCTGCTCTCTCTTCTCTCCATCTACTTTCTCTCTCCCCTAATCCTGATTGGCACATGGACTTCTAGAGTAGTTAGCGTCATCCACGGCCTTTGATTCACTTTGTCTCTGACAGCTTGTTACAGCCATGGTGACGGATATCCACACACCTGAGATAGCCATCACTAACTGTCTCTTCCAAGGACTACCACCTGGGTTCTCTCCCTCAATGTGCCTTTCTTTCTTTATTTCTCTCAATTTTTCTTTCTATCCTTGTCTCTGGCACATTACTTCCTCGTCCATCTATTGGCTCTATTTACTCAATCAATTCACTCTCCTCATTTTCTTCCTTTGCTCCCCCTTTTCTCTACTTCCCGGACATCTCCTGTGAATTTTACTGCTTCCTTCTGTTGTCTCCTCACATTTCTCTCTCTTTCTCTCACCCCTCATTGTCAGCCACTCAAGGGAAACTCTTTAATGTGAGGGTTTTATCGCAGTGTGTTAATGTAATTATTGGAAAGAGTTCCCCTCTCTTTCTCTCTTGCTCACTTATTTTCTCTCTCCCTTTTCACCCTCACCTGCCTCTGATTTGACTGTCTGTCTAGCCCCCTATCAAATTGGCCCCCCTCCCTTCCCCACATCACTCCCCCCTTGACCCATCCCTCATTTTCTCTCAGGCTTCCTCTTCACAGAACTCAGTCTCCTTCAGACTTAACTCCATTAGCGGCTGCAATTTCTATGTCTCTCTATGACCGACAGAGCTCGAGAGGCTATTTAGTGACTCCACAGAGACCTGACACAACACCAGGTAACATAGACAGTGGCTGGGATCAGGCGCAACCAGCCAATCACCCACATGTCCCCTCTGTGGGTGTGATGATGAAGTCTGTTAATGAGATCTGATGAAGTTCTTGTCAGGGAATGTGTTGTGTGGACAAGGAGAACTCACTGGGTTCCCCTCATCCTTCTGTTCATCTCCTTCCCGGTACTCCGCGGTGTAGTCATGACTACACAGCTACCTACCAGGTATGTCCCACAGTCCTCTGCTATGTAGTGATGATTGTCTACCCTGTCCACAGCTGTGGATTTATGTATTGAATAGAGTTTTCTGTTCTAGAGTTTTCTGTTTTGCCTCCCCGTACAGTTTAAATAATCCTGACTCCCAGTCTCTCTCATCCATTAAACCAGTGAGTCTACAGTAAACATTTATATACACATGCGAACGGACACAGAGACATACACACTCCTGACTGTAGCTCTCTCTACGTTTTAACTAAACACAGAACAAACATCCCCATTACTGTCAAATCCCAGCTTTAGGGTGTTAACAATTACAAAACAATGAACAAACAGCTCTATCCCTGTAAAACCAGAGCTTAAGCATGCTAACACGTACTGAACAATGAACAAACAGCCCTATCTCTGTATAACCAGTTTTAGGATGCTAACACTTTCTAAATACTGAAACATCAAAACACTTTAAATGTGTCAAGCAATTTAGAATGTCAATGAGCCCACGTCACCATGTTTATGTTGTAAACACCAGAACATGTTCATTCGCTTTAAACATTTTTGAACAAATGTATTCTGCACAAGGCATTTATGTTTTCATCACTAAAACACAGGCTGAGGGTGTATTAACAGAGTACGGTGTACAGACGAATTTGCATAATTCCAAGCCTGCCTTTGGAGTGAACGTGAAACCCACCCATGACTATATTTATTAGGCAGCTTAGTACATTCAAAATGTATTTTCCTGAAGCATTCAAGTGGCTGCCAAAGTGAACATGTTTGAATTTCAACTAAACCTGTTATGCCCACATATTATATACATTTCATAGCATTTTCAGTTATGATCTAGTAACCTTTGATGTCATGATAAAAAGATCCTGGCTAAATGGACCAAATCACAGCCGCTAGTTACAATTTGCCAGTTTATGTAGTAATTGGTAATACTAGCAAGAATCCAGTGTGTACTGCCACTAACAACTATCTCAGAAACAGGCACAATACGGCCAACCCTTCAGTGACTGGATAAGCTAAGGACTATTTTTCTTATTTATTTTACTAATACTATACAGGATCAAAATATCAATGTGCACGTGGAAACTTAGCAATGCACTACCCTAAAGTATTTATGTCATCCTGGGTAATTATGAACTGAGAAGGCTAAGAAAAAGACTCATTGTTTTTTAGCAGCTCAATATTACACTCTAAAAATCATGTGAAGCTAATCGTTCCGCATGAGATTGTCCAGGAAGGATTCAGATATACTTAGGCAAATTGTGGTTTGACATGTAGGTCATAAAGCACATTTCAGGGTTTACAGCAATGTAAGTGTGACACAAACATACACGCCAATTAACATTCACACATGTGCAGAGCAAACCAAAGCATTTCACATGCATATACACGCATGAATGCAAACATGCATACACACATGAACAAGTGTTATTTGTTCACGGTTCTTCATGTGTCTACCTGATTCTCTTTCATATTCTAACATCATATAGTAAGGATGATCTATCTACCTAATTCTAACTTGTATACGAGAGAAACACTTGGAACGGACACAGAGGCTAGGAACAGGGCCCTGGAGGGCATTGTATTGACTAACAGACAAGTGCAAGGGGCGGATGTGATGGGAAAATCAAGACCAAAGGTCAAGCCCCTTTTCAGTGGAGGCAGCTTCGTCTGGGAGGAATGGGTGCTGGCAGGAGCCCTCAAATACCTGACCAGATGAGGTCTCAGTAAGAGTCAGGTGTGTTGAGGTGGAGCTGGCCAAGCTGGTAGCTTATTGAATCTTACACTATTTAACACAGAATCAGACAGACAGATATACATTTTTCTACTCCTAGTGCCCTGGCTTGCTCTGCCAGGGTCCTGGGAGGTTGGTCTGCCTGGAGTCCTTGGAGGTTGGTCTGGCTCTGCCAGGGTTCTAGGAGGTTGGTCTGGCTCTGCCGGGGTTCTAGGAGGTTGGTCAGGCTCTGCCAGGGTCCTGGGAGGTTGGTCTGCTTGGAGTCCTTGAAGGTTCGTCAGGCTCTGCCAGGGTTCTGGGAGGTTGGTCTGGTTCTTCCGGGGTTCTGGGAGGTTGGTCTGGTTCTTCCGGGGTTCTGGGAGGTCGGTCTGGTTCTTCCGGGGTTCTGGGAGGTCGGTCTGGCTCTGCATTGATGCTTGGAGGCTCCTGTGGAGCAGCTGGGGCTCTGGGGAACCTCATAGAATTAGAACACCCTCTTTGTGTCCATCATCTCTATTCTCTGTACGCAGCCTATTAAAATGCCTCCTCCACCCTCCCCGGTGCCCTCCATCTCACTCCATCTCCATCAATCACGTTGCCCCAGTGACCTCCAGCCTGACTGACAGAGCGAGAGAATGGAAGAGAGGGGAGAATACAGCACAATCGGTTACTTTGTTCCTGCAGGTGCATATGTGTACCAGTAGCACCTAGCTGTTGTCATAGCGTGTTATTCAGAGGTGTCCTGGCTCATTCAATCCCCCTCTGGTTTCAGTGTGTCTGTCAGAGCCTGCCTGCTCCTGTGCCTCTATGTGCCTCTGTGGTATGCGTGTTGAATGAAGATGGTGTTTAAATGGCTGTTTGATGGGCTCTGTTAACCCCGTGGCTCCTGGCTGGGCCTGTGAGTGGGTGGGGAGAGGGCGACGCGCTTCGCTGAATGCAGCGTGACTGGCGCTACAACACCGCAGCCGGAGACAATAGGATGACTCAATGATAAAAGCTCTGGTGGACTAGGCTTAATGGAGTACGTTTTAGATTGCCTGTCAGAGGTATTGTCTGGTTGTACCGTGTGAAGCCTTCAGTTTCTTACTTTATGTTGCTGTTGATGTCCATGTCTCTCACAGTCTAGGCTGGGTTAATGCTAACGTTTTGCAGGGCTGGAGTCCTTCCGTCCAACGCTGTTCAGGGAGAAACTATTTGTGTTTACTAATTTTTACTTCATTGTTTCCTACAAAGATTATCACCATTTGAGTAGCGTGTGACTCATGGGCCAAATATAAGACAGCACTTCTTAAGTTGAGACCACAGACATACAATAACCCACAGGACGGCTTGCTCTAGAAGGGTTATGTGAACAGTTGTACTTTTAAATTCATGGTTAAGCTTTAACATCCTGCCAGTCCTGGCTTGAATGGGAAGTGCAAATGCCTTCCCCTGAAAAATGGAAAGCTAATCTGTCAGCTGACAATTTTCTTTCTCTAAGTTTTGAGATAAGCTGTTATAATAGAGGAAATGAGATAAAAAATAAACAACACAAAGCTCAAGGTCAATTTACAGTATCCACTTAATTTGAGAATTTTCCTTTATAGTGTCAACCAACTGTTTTTCAGTTGCCCAAGACAGCAGATGAAAGAGTGAATTTGGGGTCGTACATTAGGATGAGGGGTCACGGTGAGAGTCCTTCAGATTCAAGGAACGGGTACTGTATGTCTGATCCACAGCTGACCTTTGAGAGATCAAAGCTTTTTTTGGTTCTCTCTCAGCTTTCCCCCCTTAACGTTTAACTGTTCAAGGAAAGAGAGGGAAGAGGTGAGAGAGATTCATGCATCCAGTTGATAGATAGTGGAACAACATGTATGTTAGCGTTGGCATAGCTTGTCTGTGTATGTAAGAGAAAGAGAAAAAATACATTGTCGTTGTATAAGCAATTTGAATCACCTCCCATTCCCTCTCCGCTGATTACTGTCTGCTGATTCCTGTCTGCTGGTTCCTGCCTGGGTTGGCGGGAGAGTATGATAGAGCAGATAGAAGAGACTGGAACAGGAAAAAGATGAGCTAGTAAATGGTAGTAAAGGATAGACAGAGGAAATGATTTTATTTGATCAACAGTGTTTTAGTAACAGTGTTATTAGTGTATTGGCAGACAGATTGGTTCTCTCACTGTCTTGTGTCTTGCCGATGAAAAGCCTTATTATGTCATATCAAACTGAGCGAAAAAGAGCTGGAGAATGTAGAGTGTAAAAACTACAGTGGGGAACATATAGTGCAAATACAGTAAATATATATATTTAATAACATTTCATACATTATTTACTTATAAAGTGGCATTAACGGCCTATTAGTTAAGTCATATATGGTGTTACAACACAGATTCACTCACTGCCAACAAGGAAACAGCAACACAGGAAGTAGAGACAGACAAATAAAAAGAGAGGAAAATAAATGAAGGAGAGGAGAAACCGCTATAATGAGGAGAAACAGTGTGCGACAGGGGCTGCGGGATGAAAGGATGAAAAAACCATAGTCGGGGGGAGGGAGATGCAGGGGGAAAGGGTAATTATAGATATTCCAGCTTACTCTGGAAAAGGGAGCAATACAGAGAGAATGAAGGGAGTGAATAGTTCTCCCTTTTCACTGAGACATGTATAGAACAGAGGTAGAGACGTTCAAGAAGACAGACGATGGATAGGGAACAGTCTCTCTGAGAGGCAGAGAATGACAGAAGGAAAGATGACTAGTTAGCACTGTCTTGAAGAGGAACAGAACAAGGGAGGGAGGGAGGAGAGGGATGGATTGTTAGTGTGGTGTTCGAGCGAACTTTGGCCCAGTGTCTGGTGAGCTTAGACAGGAGCTTGTGTGTATGTGTGTGTGTGTGTATGTACCTGCTGAGCGGAGGAGACAGGAGGGAGGAACATGTAAGTTCTAATTGCCTTCTCAGACCTCAGAGAGAATGAGGGGAGGGATGAAACAATTGAGGGAGAAAGACAGCTGACTGCTTCTTGTATTTAAGTGTGTGTGTGTGTGCATGCTTGTGTGTGTGTACTCATGCATGTACAGTACTTATACATGCACCATATGAAGTAAGTGAAAGGGTTTGGATTCTTTCCAAAGGCACTGTATGTACTGTGTATATATGTATGTATGTCTGTAGATGGAGGATACAAAACCAACTCACAGACTCAAATCAGTGTACTATGTTTATCCAGAGGGTAGAGAATGTGTATCGGAGCCACACGATGTCTGTGACATTTCTATCAGACACCCACAAGGACTGTCACGTTTTGGTGAAATCTACACCTAATCCGAGTTCTGTACAAGGTTTGCCCTATCCCAACCGAAAAATGTCAGAGCTAACTGATAACGGATCTAAATTCTATCTGAACCAAATGGATCCCAAAGAAAAAATATGCTTTCTTCTTCTGCATAGGCGTGGTTTACACTGTAAGAACGAACTTAGCATCTCTCTCAAAGGGCGCCTTCAAATTGTCTTCTGCAAATGTGTGCTTTGAGTTATTTGTTACATAGTCTATTAGTTGAGCACGCACTGCCGAAACTGTGCACAAATCTGTTTCTAAGCAAGTGCTTGTGGGATGAATAGTTTTTCATAGTCGTTCTTTCAGATATGATCCCACGGATTGGAGATCCATGGCAAATGATGACCTCAACCTATATAAGCGTAATATGAATGTTCAGTTGGGAATATTCTGTATGACCTACGATTATGTGAAGTGCAACTTATTATTCAAAGTTCCCAGGTTTGGTTTGAATTCAAGGCTATGGTTTTGATTGGTTAATGGTTTGGGGGCAGAAGGGTAACTAGTGAGGTGAGAGGATAGCCTATTGGTTTGAAAACTGGCTCAAACTATGGTACGTGTACCACTGATGGTACACAGTGCTCTCTTTTGCGGATGTATATTCAGTGAAATGTTTCCTGAGGTGGTTTTAGTGACCACCCTGGACCGGAGTTGTGTCACTGTCATCATTACAAAGGACTGTACACACTCACACACCTGCTAGCAGACAGGCGTGCACACACACACACACACACACACACACACAGGCACGCACGCGCACATAAGGACACACGCACACACACATACCCAATGACACAACAGTCTGACAGTCTCAGTTGTGTGTTAAGTACTGAAATGCAAATTCTACTAGACACTTTTCTCGATGCCTCTCCGAATTCCCGGGTTTATCTTCCAGCTGTGTTTGTGTGTGTATAAAGAGGCTTTCACAAACACTAATATATTAAGTACAAAAATCTTAATAACATCTCAAAAATGACCAAAAAAATACTTATCCAATTAAACTTTTTAAACAAGTTCCTGTGTGATTGTTTGTACTTAGATTTAACAACAACATTGGAATATTCATGGAAGCCCATCGTAAGTACTTTGGCAGGTACATATATGCTTGGTCAGAGGCTTAATGCAAGCCACACAATGTTCAGTTTTGTCAGGTAAGGCACTAATGGTGAAATTGAATGTAAATGTTTCTGACAGTTTTTATATCCATCCATTATGACTTATCATGCCTCATAGCATAACAAGCTGTGTAATATAATTATAGTTATGTGCTTTCTCTAAAACATCTACAGAATACATCATTGTGTAAATCATCTTTAAAATCCTCAATGTTCAATTAAGCGCAATTCTTAAAAAACAAGGCCAGTTGTTGGGGGAACTTCAAATATTCAAAACAATTATATCAAATGTCAATTTCATGCACACGGCAGATACAGTGGGGCAAAAAAGTATTTAGTCAGCCAACAATTGTGCAAAAAGATATGAGAGGCCTGTAATCTTCATCATAGGCACACTTCAACTATGAGAGACAAAATTAGGGGGGGAAAATCCAGACAATCACATTGTAGGATTTTTTTATGAATTTATTGGTAAATTATGGTTGAAAATAAGTATTTGGTCAATAACAAAAGTTAATCTCAACACTTTGTTATATACCCTTTGTTGGCAATGACAGATGTCAAACGTTTTCTCTAAGTCTTCACAAGGTCTTCACACACTGTTGCTGGTATTTTGGCCCATTCCTCCATGCAGATCTCCTCTAGAGCAATGATGTTTTGGGGCTGTCGCTGGGCAACACAGACTTTCAACTCCCTCCAAATCTGGTGACTGGCTAGGCCACTCCAGGACCTTGAAATGCTTCTCACGAAGCCCCTCCTTTGTTGCCCGGGCGGTGTGTTTGCGATCAATGTCATGCTGAAAGACCCAGCCACGTTTCATCTTCAATGCCCTTGCTGATGGAAGGAGATTTTTACTCAAAATCTCATGATACATGGCCCCATTCATTATTTCCTTTACACGGATCAGTCTTTCTGGTCCCTTTGCAGAAAAACAGCCCCAAAGCATGATGTTTCCACCCCCATGCTTCACAGTAGGTATGGTGTTCTTTGGATGCAACTCAGCATTCTTTCTCCTCCAAACACAACGAGTTGAGTTTTTACCAAAAAGTTCTATATTGGTTTCATCTGACCATATGACATTCTCCCAATCCTCTTCTGGATCATCCAAATGCTCTCTAGCAAACCTCAGATGGACCTGGACATGTACTGGCTCAAGCAGGGGAACATGTCTGGCACTGCAGGATTTGAGTCCCTGGCGGCGTAGTGTGTTACTTTGGTCCCAGCTCTCTGCAGGTCATTCACTAGTTACCCCCGTGTGGTTCTGGGTTTTTTGCTGACCGTTCTTGAGATCATTTTGACCCCACAGGGTGAGATCTTGCATGGAGCCCCAGATCGAGGGAGATTATCAGTGGTCTTGTATGTCTTCCATTTTCTTATAATTGCTCCCACAGTTGATTTCTTCACACCAAGCTGCTTTACCTATTGCAGATTCAGTCTTCCGAGCCTAGTGCAGGTCTACAATTTTGTTTCTGGTGTCCTTTGACAGCTCTTTGGCCATAGTGGAGTTTGGAGTGTGACTGTTTGAGGTTGCAGACAGGTGTCTTTTATACTGATAACAAGTTCAAACAGGTGCCATTTTGTCTCTCATAGTTGAAGTGTACCTATGATGAAAATTACAGGCCTTTCTCATCTTTTTAAGTGGGAGAAAATGCACAATTGGTGGCTGACTAAATACTTCTTTGCCCCACTGTACATGACCAAAGTAGCATGTCATTCTAACATATTTTTTTTTTATTGTTAGTTATATACCCCCCAAAAAACGTTACAGATTTAGCAGTACATTCGATTAGATTATTTTTTTTGTTTCTTTGAACAGATATAAATGAACTAAGGCATTCAAATATCTTAATCCTGCATTTAAAAGTGTATCAGCACATAGCTATGGTTTTGGGCAATGATTCCTAAGCCTGTTAATCATTTTTAACAGTATGGAAACACTTGTTTGGAAGAAGTAACCATACATCTAATTACATGAAAGCACAGCTTTAAAATTATGAACAAACTTTAAAGTTCATAAATAAATGTAGATTTTGAAAATAAAGATGACATTTCAGCAGACTCTTTTCCGCTTGTCCGGTTAGCCTGCAGTTCCAGGGCACTTCATTGGTGATACGTACATGAAGAAAAGTCGTACTTGGATAGGAATTGAACCTACACTATTGTGGCTGCAAACATCCTGTTCTCCCAGTAGACTCCTCTAGCAGAGGAAAGGTTAATCAGACAAGTGACGACCCACCCTGGACCCTGAGACATGATTTATGTCAGGGAATAGGGATGTGAGTGTGAGAATATCTATTTAGTTGTATTGGAAAGTATACCGTTTTCTGAATGTATGTGCATCTGAAAGTATTTGTATATGCTATGATTAAGATCCATCCACCCACTGTGTTTTGTGTGCGCGTGTCTGCTGTGATAGCATTGCCATGTGTCTATTGGATTCTGTTTAATTGACCTGCACTTCTGACCTGTGTTTTTAATGTTGAACCATAGAGGTCAGCTAATACACAATTATCTTTGGGTTATTTTAACTAAAAGAAACATGTTTTTTTAACATTTTGTTTCTTATAGCATACAATATGATATTATGCAACATTTGTTTTCATTATATCTGGAGGATGGAAGTAGAGATTAAATATGATGTGGCAAGCAGAATACATGATTCTGGTGTGTAAACTGGTGTTTTATCCTATTAATCCCCACATCACCTCATTGGACAATAGTAGTCCTCTGACCTGTAGTGTCTGACCTGTTACCTCCTCCTCCCATTGGTTTTATTACAAAGGGATGTAGGCCATTGAGTCACGCCTGTAATGAATGACCTTAATTAGGTCTACGCTGGGTCTGTGTCTCCCGGGGTGATGGGACTGGTCTAGCTCATTACATGTTCCACCTCTGACACACACTTTTAGACAAACAGACACACACAACTGCACATACTGTCTAATGTTTTTTTGTTTTTTTCAATTAGCTGGCTAGCTACTGCAGTAAGATCCTTCTGTTACAATGAGAAAGATTAAATTAAACATTTGCATCATGGATGTGTCCTGAGTCAGTACAGCATCAAAACAGCTAACAGCACTGTACTCTACACTGTTCTACATTGTCACAATGTGGCAAATGATGTTCTGGTGCCCAGACACGTGGGGAAATGAGTTGTGGGAGATTACTGGTTGATAGGCAGTCATAATTGGCTTAGTCTATCAAAGATAGACAAGATAGAAAGATCACTTTCTTATTAGCTAATAAAGGTCAAGAAAGATCCACCAGACCATGAATTTGGGGCTAAAATGTCTGGGACCGAGATAAAAAAACAAGTCCTATAACAAAACAACTAACGTACTATGACAAAAAAACTAATGTATTATAACAAAACAACTAACGTACTATAACAAAACAACTAATGTACTATAACAACACATAATCAACTTTCAGTTCGGCCTTCCTCCAGGGCTCAGAAAGCCTCTCTGCCCTTTAACAAGTTTGTTTAAGGGAAATAGTTATGACACAATGTCATTGACTACATTAAGGATTTATATGCAGCTTTACCACCCACCTCACTGAACTTCCTACTTGACATCTTCTGATGGATTTTATTTTCTCTTTTCCACTTCTCTCACCTGTTCTCAAATGAGACCGGTCAGAACAATTTAGTATGAGAAAAAGAGAGAGGACAGAGAGAATTGAGCAAAGGGAGAGAGAGGAGAGAAAAACTAAAGTAATTGAGGAGTATGTAGAGTGCAAACGAAGTAGAAAGAGACTAAAGACAGAGGAGAGTATGGCACAATCATCAAGAGAAGAGTACAAATAATAGAAAAGAGGGCAGAAATAGTAGAGAGATAATGCAGCGATAAGTGGGAGAGAGGATATAGTAGAATTAGCAGATAGAGAGGAGAGAGAGTACAGAAAGAGAGGATTAGAGAGAAGACCGTAGGAGGAGAGAGAAGAGAGATGGGCCGCAGAGACCTAGCTGTCGTTTAAATGATGTTATCGCAGCAGAATGTTATCTCACAAACATATAATACACACACACACACATTAATCCCTACCTCCACATGTGAACCTATAAGTCATCCTTCCTTCTGTGTGATGAAATCACCACTTTGTCACATGCATTTTTGCATCAACACACTGTATGTATCTGTGTGTGTGTGTGTGTGTGTGTATATGTGCTTCACTAAAAGAATGTAGTGTGGGTTTAGTGGTATTGATGGAATAATGACAGGAACATGAGGGACATCAGGCTGTGGCACAGTTGAGGGGGCAGACTCTGCTAGACCAATTTAGTGCACCGCCACTCTATCGATCTGCACCTCTGCGTGTGTGTGTGTGTCCTACAAGCTTAGAGGTAATGATCCTGAGGGTCTATCCCACTTTTATCGACAAGCTCCTCTCTAGAACCTGGATTATAATGTGTGGTCTACACTCTAAACCATACTGGGTGAAAAACAGCCCAGCCATGGCTAAATATTGGAGAAAAGACACTGGGTTATTTTTGGTTAGCAGAGATTCGCAGAGTTCCCCGTTGAGTACAGTCTTTTCTTTTTGTCAAGTGGAGTGCCTTCACACAGCAGGGTAACAGCCACCAGTGACCACACCAACAATATAAACAAACATTATTGATAAGTGAAATGTGAATCACTATTTTGCACCATAGGTATAAATAAACATAGATGTAACAGAAAGGATGTATCCACAGCTAGATTAGAAGACTATTTGTATAGTAAAACGTGGCTCTAATAATTGATGACGCTAGCTGGAGGGAGAATATTAGCAGGTCCTGGCAGATGAATGGCCCCACAGGCTATGTTCTTCTACTGAGGGTAGAGCCTCAGAAACAGTCATCAGGTGGGATGCAACAGCAGAACCAGCAGCTAGCTGATTCATTTTATGCAGTGGGGAGCTCAACAATTCTTTGTGTAGTCTCGGGAATACGCCAAAAAAGGATTGTTCATATCTCGGTTACTGTCCCCTTACCCCGAGTTTGTCCTTAAGACACAGAGTCCTTTTATTAACAATCCATTATTCAGCTCTGTCTCATTCTGTAACTAACGTTATTATCATCGTACAAATTTATTAACCGAAATGTTTCGTACCGCATTCGCAATGCTGCATTGCAAATGGAAAACTACCCTAAAACACTCCAAACATAGACAAGTGGTGTTGTTTACTTCAAGGAACATGATCTTGTATTATTCTAAATAACGTTAGACTGTTTTGCGATATAGTTCTCATTTCAAATAAATGGGTACTTCCTCTGTTTATCGGTGAGTTTTGTTCACAGTTGTATCAATCGACACATTCTTTCAGGAACAAAAAGTGTAAACATCACAGTAAACGTTAGTTTTTGCTAGCTAGAAAGCAAGTTACCTGTTTCATCTTTGATATTACCCCTTAGAAAGTCACATTTTATTTGCTTGAGAGAGAAAGGAAAATGCATATATATTATGTCTGACTGAATACGAGCAGGAAGAAAATATTTCGGGCGATAGTGCCTTTCTTGGTCTAGCCATAATACACAGATGATGTGACCGAAAAGAAGCTTGACAGCTGCTGAATGGGGGCGATGGTGAACACGTAAATCCCCAACCCTTGCCTAGAATATCAGGAGGCAATGTGTACTTTGTGTATTGTAATATAGCAATCGGAAGTATTACTTACAATCTGTCTTGTCTCCACGGGTTGAACTGGGTAACATGATGGAATTGCATTCACCTCTAGTCCTCTTCTAATAAATCGTGGGTCACGATGCTGTGTAAAATGTTTCTCGCAAACTTTGCATGTCTCGTTGGCGAAGTTGCACCATTGATTTTCCCACAATATAACTCTAGAGAGGCAGATGTATTTTTCCAATTGCAGAGCCGGTAGGATTTCATTTCAAAACAAAAACCCCGGGAGCAGGCAAACAGCATTGTTCAAGATATGATCAGGCAGCAGTTAATCAAAAGGAAATCCAGAAATTCAAATTATATTTATCAAATGCCGAATAAAACAGTGTCATGCACAAGGACATTCTTGTGACATGGCACAGGACATCTACATAATAAAAAGGAAGAAATATACTATGAAGAATGAAAAAATTGAAATAATACAGATTAGAATAGCTAAATTGTAAACACGGAAGGCATGCTAGGATCACAGAAGTTAAGCTATCACAAACTCTTAGTATGTCGTTGATTGGGAGCTGGAAGGAGTGTTGCATTCAGTGTGATTGGAATCCGGAGGATCTTGGGATCCGGAGGATCTTGGGATCCGGAGGATCTTGGGATCCGGAGGATCTTGGGATCCGGAGTCATTTCCGCCAGCTGTACAGTTTTAAAAAATAGACCCGACCACAACAGATAACTGAATGTATCTGAATGTTTGAAGTGTTTTGTAGTCATTTTCCCCTTGCAATGCAGCTTTGCGATAAAGGTACAACCCGTCTCTATTCATGAATGTGAACGTTGATTATAACACTAATTACAGCCTGGGAAAGAGCTGAATAATTGATTTATTTAAAAAAATGATATTCAGGAATATCGTTTAGTGTATTCAGGAAAATCTTTGGACTTTGAGAAGTTATAATATGTATATAGGTTATATATAAGTTTAGATTAACTCTCCCTTTAAGTCTGGAAGTTGACCAGGTTGGTTTCTCATGCTTTTTATTACCAGTATTAATATTATGAATAAATATAATAATCATTAATCATTTTATTATTAATTTAGAAGACATAGGGGAAGAATAGTCAGAACATTTCTGAAGGTTTTACATTTAACAAATATGATCTCAAAGTGCATAATATACAAGCTAAGACGTTAGAAAACATTGCATGCATAATCCGTACTTGTTAATGTATTTAACTATATCTTAGAAGCAACAGTGTAATTCTAGGAGGAACCCTGAGTATTGCAACAAGTCTTGCTATGCACTGAATGGGACTTCCAGAAGAGAAAAAAAGCACAGTGCCTCATGTTCTGTTCAGATGGTAGGTGGATAAATCTGTTGGCTTTGGCTTGGCCATGGAGGTTCATGGGGGAGAGTGCAGACATCAGACAGGTTGGCAGGTTTGATGCCATTTAGAGCTTTTTTCACTTCTTTGATGAAGCAGCAGGACAAATGGAGGTCCTACTGGGTTATTGATCGAGGATTCACCAGGTGAGGGACTTCATTGGGGTGTGGCTTTCATATAGCTATTTTTGGACTCCTGTGAGAGTAAATTAGTTCTACTTTGTCTCCTTTTAATGAAGGTCCTCCAACGCCACCTCAACCTTTCTCCAGTTTCCTTCAAGTCACTCAGACTTCAGAATATCTAAAGACCCACACTGTGCTCATTTACTACAGGCCTAAAGACACTTAATATATATATATATACAGGAAGGCATTTGGTTTCTAATTGTTTTTTGTTGTCCTTACACAGTATTTTTTATTTATTTATTTAATGTACATTGAGCTTTTTCTAAATAATGAAATGTGTTGTCCAACTCTAATATATTATTATTATCATTATCTCAAAGCATAACACTGACATTGTTTTAGCTCTTGATAGGCTTCATTATGTTATGAGTTCCTTATACATCCTCTTAAGATCATTGTGGAGGTTTGTGTATTGCTTATATACCACGGCTACATGCTCTGCCTATGATCAGCTCTAGGCCATGGTATATTGGCCATATTCCACATTCCCTCATGTCTTATTACTTACACAATATGACTTATATCAGCCAATTAGCATTCAGGATTTCAACCGTCTGGTTAATGAATATATAATTATATCTTCTGAAAGCCTAACTGTCCTGTAAAAATAACCTATGGGTTCATTTAATTACAGTAGGTAGTAGTGAAATGGCATTTGTTTTCTTTTTACAGTAGACCATATATTTAAAAAACAGTCTACTTAGCATTGTATGCCCTTTCAGGTTATTTTCCAAGTCATAGAGGTAAAAATCATAATGGCCTCAATGGTGCCTCCTGTGCTCTCACAAATGAGATATAATGTAATGGGATTTAGATGATATCTCTATTATTCTGTATCCTTGAGCTGCGACTTATGCCACATGTTGACCTTTTTTAGAAAACAACATTTGTCATCAGCTGATAAATGCCTTACATATGTAAAAAAATATTATATTGTTTCTGAACATTGTCATTTGTTAAACTGACCAATTTACATATAGCTGTTCATGTTGAATATCTAAATTCACAACTTTTCAATTCTCATTTCCCAGTTGGTTTTCAATGCAGATTTAGGATACCTGGTCTGCTGTTTTAATGTTTCATTCACAGCCAAGTGCAATCTGCCTCATGGAAATTCATCGATATCAATCTTATCCATATTGAGTCCTCTAACACGGTGGTAAAGACTCCCTTCCCACTTACTTAGGAATTGGACGGACAGGCAAGTTAGATCCCATCCTACAAATAGATCCCATTGGGATGATGATATCATGGGGGCTTTGGTCCCAATCAATGCCTGTCTCTCTTGTCCATTTGTGGTATATGTGTATCCTATTGACTTTGATCTAAGTATAGCCTTCTGCTCACTTATATTGGGCCACTGTGGTATAAAGAATTACCGAAAATAACCTTACCCACCTAGTCTTACTCTTAACCCATTATGAGCCATTTATGTCTCTATTAAGTGACCCAGTCCGCTAGTGGAAATCAATAAGTTGTTGTTTAACTGTTTCATTGGCTGACACTATCATTAGGGAAGATTTCATTAGACATCATTAAGTCCAGCAGAACCATTACACATACCTAAAGATTACTAAGGCCTGTGTGCAGGCCGCTAAACACTACCAGGATGTGACATCACCATGTGTCAACAATGCAACTTCAGGATGCCATTCAAATGTGGTTCTGGTGCTACTGAGTCTTTGGAGTGTCATGTCACTCCTGTGCTACGAAACCCAAATCTTTACAATCAAACTAATATTCATTAATATTAGTGCATTTATACAAGTGGAGTATTCTTAAAACTAGACTTATATATTTTTTGTTTGGATTTAGACGTACCACCACACCGTAGAGCAGTTTATTCCTACAGGCCAACTCGTAGGCAATGCAAAGCCATTGGGAAATAGTTGGTGTAGTGAGGCAGTTTTAAGTTTAGTTTGCTGTGTATCACCCTGAGCTGACAGACCTGCCTTTATATCTCGTGGAGCTTTGTTGGTAGAGCGTGATACTTGCAAGCAGGCCTGGCGGCAGGATGAGATGACTGAGGGGCATTTTTTTATAAATGAGTGGGCATCTCTAATGACCGCGCAAGCTGTCCACCAACAAAAATTATGAAGCGGAACCACCAATTCTTTTCCACTGCATGGTACCGGGTGAACCTGACTTGCCTTTTTTGCTTTTTCGCTGGCCAAAAGTTGGGATAGTATCTGGTCCCAGGAGTCCTTGCATGGAAATGGGTTAATTTCTGCAATCATATTTTCCCAAAACTCCTTTCGGTTTGGACTTATGCACAGACATTGAAATCAACTTGTTATCCCTGTGAGAAACCCAAAAAGACTGTGTTTGTCGCCTATAAAAGGAACTTGCCTTTTTCTTCCGGGTTATTCTTTAGGCAAACATACATTGCACTGGTTAAAGTAGTAATGTCAAGTCAAACAGAAGCAAACTACCAAGCTTTCTAACAATGTTTGCAGTCCGCAAATATGTTTAAACCAAAGTTACTGCTCACTTGTGCTTCCTCTCTACTACTGGTGTGGTGATATATAGCTGGCAATTTATAAGGCAATTATTTATACTTTTTAATCGAGGTGGAAGGGTTATGCAGGTTGTTTTAAATGTGTTGGTGTTGAGTTGTTAGCTGTATAAGCAACAATTAAATCTAACAGAACACTGCAGTTACGTCATCTTTTATTTTGCAGGGAGATGATTCTATTCTACTTTTTCACTGTTTATCAATCAGGGTCTGTTACCATGTTATCCACATTTTCTTCACTTTTGATTTGCCACTTTACGTTCAAAGCTTGTCAATTTAAAAGAAGATTTTTCTGTTTACTGCAGGGTTTACGTTAGTTGGCAAATGCCAGCTTTTCGCTGGTATCAGGTGTATGATATTCTCAAGTGCCACATGTATATATGGGGAAACAAAACTGGGCAATATCCTGTGTGGGCAATGTGATAATGTAGGGACTCACATCTGAAAGTTGCTTCGGATCACATCATCTTGATGACATACATAAATGGACAGTGTGTTGGGCTTTGTTCTAACCACTGCTCATGCAGAGCTTCAATTTGAGGTCCTCGATGATGGCAGGATAGAGTAAGATATACCTTTCATCAACCACCCCTCCTGCATTCTGAGGGATCCTTCAGCTGCCAGAACCAGTCAACATCAGTGCACCCTTATCTAAAGTAATGCAAAAAGGGTTACCTGGCGCTAATGACATCTCACATCTTTCTAAATTGCATTATTTCCGATAATTGGGTCCCCAAACAAGTATACAATACAATCAACCGATTGTATCCCTCCCGGGACCCACCCCCATATATACTCTCTGTCACAGCCTCCCTACCAAATCATAAGGCCGGCAGACAAAGAATAAACCAACGGGTGATATGTTACAGCTCGGTCTCAGTGCGTCGCTCCACAGTCCCCTCACACATCAACTCACTGGCGTTTGTCATATTCACGACCAGCCGTCTGCGTGTTCAGAGAGAACAGGGGGTGGAGAAGGAACGAGAACACAGGATAGAATGACTGTTGTGGTAGCGTTGCTACCTGGTCTCTTGTAACCTGAAGGTTCTCATGTGCATAATGTCAATCTTATTTGTTGTGTATACTTTGAAAATATTCTCCCAAGATCCTAACCCTTAACTGGTCGGAATGAATACCTGAAAAACAAACGGAGGCACGTCTAGGCTGTCAGTCGATGTCACGCATATTTTATTTAGATCTCCCCTCAAAAACATCTGATTCCAACATGAATTGATGACACCTTTTTGAATGCCTCTCATGATAGTGTGCCTGGTTTTCCAACACAAGGACATGCAGGCCATCATCAGTAATAACAGGCGCAGTAGTAGAGACAATGTCACGTTGACTCCTGTAATGACACCAGTGAACATGGCATTGGGTCAGTGTGCTGGATAAGATGGGGCCAATGATAAAGGATCATTGTACTGCCGATGTGAGGTGATGCACACACAGGCACTCAGACACATACACATGCATGTAATGCACATGTTAACACACGACCACGCAAGCGCACAGATATCACAGACACAGAAATACACACACACACACACACAGAGCAGTGGCAAAACCAAAAAGGGTATTCATTCTGCTCAGTCTGATTTCACAATGTTCTTTCTGTGCTATCCAACCATGATCAAGCAAGGCATTCAGGGACAAATTACTAGCTTCACTTTAAGACTCATTGGGGAACTGACACTGGTGTATGTGTCTGTGTGTTTCAGAGCGTGTGTTTGTGCAGTAGGATCGTGCAGTTTCCAGTCAAAAATATGTACGTCCAAAAGGAGCAGCAATCTAAGCCAGTGACTGGCAGTACAACTGTCTCTGTACACCAGTGGTTGCTTTATTATTGATGGCCACACTATGTGGGGCCTTAAGAAACCTATTTCTTTATTACTGTACTTGCCGAAAAATTGGGGAAGCCCCTAACCAAAAACCCTCTAGGGCCTAAAAGTGTTGAGCGGGCCCTGATCAGATAGCATATGAACATGGAATAAGACATGAAAATTGCTGTATAATATTCGTACATTTGCCAGTCATTGCAGTTTATTGGCGACTTGTGAAAACAAAAATGTTTTCAATTCATCATACAAGGTCTCTTAATGTTTGAGTGTCTTTGACATTGAAAAATCTGAACCTCTGTTATCTTCAATGCTTAGCTTACCTTATGTAGCTAATGCCACTTCTAGGATTTGGGTGGAGGTTGAGTGAAAAGTCAAATTAAGCTCATTATTTTGGATGGATATTTGGTATATTAAAATAATTTCCAATGTAAAGTACCCTCCTAAGAGAACTTCAGTTATCATATGTATGAATGTGTGTCATGGATATTCTACTTATAAATGATCTGATTAGCATCCAGAACTTGTGAGGCTGTGGGGTTGTTTTTCCTCTAAAGGACCTGGGAACCTTGTTAGGGTACATGGCATGATGTACTCCATGTACCAGGAAAATAAAATACCAGGAAATGTTTAATCTGAATCTGGTTGCCTCTGCCAGGAAACTAAAACTGGGTCGTCATTGAATTGATCCGCAGGACAATGGACCCAAAAATACGTCTAAATCAACACAAAGATTGTTCAAGAAATCAAGCTTCTGCCATGGTCCTCTCAGTTTCCTGACCCAAACCCCATTGAAAACCTTCAGGCTGAGTTGAAGAAGAGAGTACATAAGAGAGGACCAAGTACCCTGAATGATCTGGAGAGATTCTGTAAAGAGGAATGGTCTCAGATTCCTTACTCTGTATTCTCAAACCTTATTAGAAATACAGGAGAAGACTCAGTGCTATTTTATTGGGATAGGGAGGTTGTAAAGAGCATTAAATAATTGTGGAACACATGATGGCAGATTTTTCTTTCTCAGAATAGTTTTTCTGAAATTAAAGCTTGGATTTTTCTCATTTATTTCTCATGTGACATTAAGCTATTCCAACAAAGGTGAATTTTGTATACCTTTCTTAACCATCTTTACAAGAGGCGCCAATAAATATGAGGTGTCACAGATGCCAAACGCCTTTAGTCATCTGTAAATGTTGGGAAGGTCAGAGAACACACAAATTAAGTGATAAAACAGAAGTTTGTTGATAGCTAAATTGTTGAAAATACCCATCTCTACTATCAGGACAAACATTTCCAAACCCGTTTCCAAAAACTTTGGGTTGCTGTGTAAAAGGTAAAGAAAAACTTAATGCAATGATGTGCAAATTATTTTAATAATATATTCAATACAAAATAGTACAAAGAAAATATATCAAATTCTGAAACTGAAACATTTTATTGAAATGTTGTGTAATGCTAAAAACAGCTTGGTGGAACATCCCACAATTAATTAGGTTAAATGTCATCAGGTCAGTAACATGATTGGGGATATAAAGAGCATGCGAGATAGGATGAGTCTTTCTGAAGTAATGATGGGGAGTGGTTCACCACTCTGTGAAAGACTGAACAGGCAAATAGTGCAAACATTTTGAATAAAAATTCAACCGAGTTTGGGGATCTCATTACCTCCAGATCTCATTACATAATATCATTAAAAAATTCAGAGAATCTGGAGGCATCTCTGTACGCAAGGAACAAGGCCAAAAACCAATATTGGATGGCCGTGACTGTCGGGCCCTTGAGCGGCAACGCATTAAAAACAGACCAGATTCTGTAGAGAACATCACTGCATGGGCTCAGGAACACTTCCGTAAACCATTAATTTCTGAACATAGTACATTGCTGCATCCACAAATGCAAGTTAAAACTCTACCATGCAAAGAAGAAACTATACAAGATCCAGAACCAACACTGCCTTCTCTGGTCTCAAGCCCATTGGATATGGACTTAAAGAATAGATATAGAAAACTGTGGTCTGAGAAATCGAAATGCAAGATTATTTTTTGGGAATCATGGATGCCGCATTCTCCAGACTAAAGAGATGGACCATAAGGATTGTTACCAGCAAACAGTTCAATAGCCAGCATCAGTGATGGTATGGGGGTGCATTAGTGCACATGGAATGGGGACTTGCACATCTGTGAAGCCACCATTAACATATACAGGTTTTGGAGTTACATATGTTGCCGTCCAGACAAACGTTTTTTTCCAGGGAAGGCCTTGCTAATTTCTGCAAGACAATGCTTGACAAAATTCTGTAAGTATTACAACAGCAATGATCTGTAGTACAAGTCCATGTGCCAAATTAGCCAGCCTGAAGTGTGCCCTCCCAAGCCATGGGCCCCATGAACCTCTCACCTATTGTTAACATTTGACGCATTATAAAACCAAAAATACGACAAAAGGACCTAGAACTGTTGAGCAGCTGAAATCATATATCACCGAAGACTGGGAATACATCTCAATTTCAAACCTACAGCAATTGGTCTCCTCTGTTCCCAAACGCTTAAAGAGAATTGTTAAAAAGAAGAGGTGATGCAACACAGTGATAATCATGCCCCTGCACCAACTTTTTGAGATGTGTTGCTGGCATCAAATTCATAATGGACATGTATTTTCCTAAAAGCAATGCAATTTCACAGTTTCGAAATGTAATCTGTTGTCTTTGTACTATTTTAGAAAATTTAGGGATAAATGACTTGCACATCATTGCATTCTTTTTTTACAAGCATTTTATGCAGCCTCCCATATTTTTGGGAAACGGGATTGTAAACATGCTAATTAGCTGAAGCTCTGATCAACCTCTTGAGGAAAGGACTAAAGGAGATTTTGCCTCAGCACACATAGCAGGGAGAATGGATTGAGAGGAATTCTTTTTTCGGGAGAATGGCAGAACTAGGTTAAACCACTTGGTCACAAGGAAGACCCTACTTTCAGCAGTATGTAAACATTAGCCCATGCAGTTTGTTACATTTCATTGGAACTGTGTTAGGAACCTGTTTAGGATAAACTGACACTGTTAAAGAAAATATTTGCTATTTCTGAACATGGTGCCTATTTACAGATGATTTTGTATGTTCCTAGTTCGTAGAGAATTTCTTGTGTGAATTATTTCAGTTTTTAGTTTTTCCAGTTTTTTTCCTGCAGTCTCTCTCGGCCACAGTGTATTGATTTAGGTCTCTATATGTCTCTATATGTTCCCCAGAATTTATTTTTGGTTTAAACGAGAATTATATTAATGGTTATGTTTTACGTGAAACCAAACCGTTTTTTGTAAACAATGCAATTCCTCACAACATTTGGAAACTTCCGCACTCTAATTGACAGCACGGTGATGTTTCAAAACAGCTTAACTACTGTGCTGTACTCACTGGAGTTTATTAGCTAGCAACATGCACAATTTATGGCCATTTGTCTAAATGTTTTGAGAAAGTGTTAATAAAATGTGTTAATTAAATTGAATCTAGCCAATTGTCTAATAGAAAGGCTGTGATTCCAGGATCACTTCAGTCAGGGAAATTAACTGACATGGTGGTCTATACTAGCAGTTTATACTAGCCATGAGTATGAATCACTGTTTGGTGAACAAAGCCAGTTGCTGGATGAATCCCTCTCGCAGACATATTCACATCGATGTACTAACAGCTAATACATCTCACTGGCATTTGTCTTTGAGCTAGTAGTCTATACTAACTAATGTGAGCTACTGTTTTGTAAGCCGTGCAGGTTACCTATACAGCCTTGTCACAGACAGATTAACATACGCGGCAGCTGCTTACACATTTTTCAGAAAGAATGAACATCGATAACCATTGATACAATGCTCGTTTTGGCACAAATTGTTTTTGGAGATCATACAGAGACCTATATCAATGTACCCCGGCCTTCCCGTATTGGAAAACCGAATATATAATATTTTTAATGCTATATCAGTTGCCCTGTTCATCTCCATTGTAGCTCAGAGAGATTCTTCCTTTAAAAAATCTAAATAATGTCCCTACGGTCCAGGATAACGCTAGATGAAAAAAAGAGAGAACCTTTCCTTAAACAGCAGTTTGAAGAGTAAATTTCACTGCTTTTACTAGGAGGTTAAAACTGGGTCATTGATGAATCTTCCAGCAGTACATTGATCGAAAGCATTCCTCCAGATACACACAGAGGGTGAAGGGAGTGGTGGTGTAGAGGAAATATTACCCTTTTGACCAATCACAGTATGTGAAACGAAAGTAAGCTAAAAATAAATCTGTGTGTGAACTACCGAAATCCTCCATGTCGAAGAACAATACCCCCCAAAAGGAACCAAATGTGCGCAATACATGCACAAATGTTGACCATGCACCTACTTTTGAGTGGAAGTATAAAGTAAGTTAAAATCCCACTGAGTGTTTTTCTATGCCCTGTGGTGACCATTCAGAAATGCTCATTTGGTCAATAGTCCCCTCAAGTGTTTCCAACATCTTGTCAACATGCTGTCAAAAAACAAAGCAGATATCTTACACCAATATATTTTAGTTTTTACTAAAACTAAGTACAAACAGCCCTCCCTAGTGGTCCATGTGGAAGGTTGAAATGTGTATAATTTTTTTTTCTCTAAAGATTGGTTCAAGATATCTACTCCATTTCTGGGCTAAGATGTTGGGTAATCACTAGACAGGACAGTTGGCCTACAGAACTTTTCTAAATATTCCCACCACAGTACACAAAAAACACTTGGTGTTATTTTGCCCACTACAGCATCCAGTTAAGCATTAGAATTTACTCTTATTTTCAATGTCTTCACCAAGGGATGTAATAATTCTTGAGGACACAGTTTTTTTCGTACAGCCATTGACCTGTATTTAGCTTTGAAGAGTTTATAGTCTGTTGGAATTTGAACAACCCTTTGTGAGAGTCCCGGGCATTTTCAGTGTGCAGTGGCTAGGATAAGACAGTGTGTATGTGTGTTTGTGTGAGAGCAGGCAGTTTTCTGTCTGATGACACCATGGCTCCTGCAGGCTTGTCACACAGCTGGAGATCCTTGTTCCTGTCTCAGTTAATTACAGCCTGAGCAGACACACACAAACACACTTAGTGAAATAGTTCTGAACAAACTTAAAACCCCACACCAGAGAAAATTCACATTTTTAACCTGAATAACAATAGCCAGAGTTTACTAATGATGTGGTACTCTAATATAAATTTTTGAAACCCAAACATTAAAACTACGTTGAACCAATAATGTATATGTTTTTTACAGTTAGTATTTGCTTACTGGTTTCACAATTTACAATTGACTACTTTTTATAGGTTTTTTCAGGGCACCTGATGCTTTGACAGATAATGTCAAAATTACTGTAAGAAGTATTGTCCCAACAATTTCGGTGCCCATACATAACATATACTGTGTTTCAATGGTGTTGTATATTCTAAATAGTGAAACATATATTCATGCCAATAACCCCAAATAAAATCTAAGGATGTTGATTTTAACCTCATATTAATTGTTGGATTTAAAATCCAATTATTTGGAGTTTATTCTCTGTACATTTTTATGGCATATTTGCAGCTTTAGCTCAATATTATACTTGGCTCTAGACAAACAGTGCTCACATTATTTTCGTCTTAGCATGCTAGCTAGTTATAATGACAGCAGTTTGCTCATGTTCTTTCTCCCATCCAAATGTATATAAACAAAATATTAGCACATGTACCAGTGAATATGTCCAAGCAGCCTGTAGCAGTCTTTGAGGTTGGTGACTAAACAAGCTCTTGGACAGAAATGATATCATACAGGGGTATATTTGGCCATCAGGTGGGTGCCTTTAAGCTCTATGGGGGGAATGTAAAAGATACTCATGAAATGTAGGAGCATGAGAACTGGGGGTAACTGGAGGAGAGAGATGCAGTGGGAGATTGGAACTGGGGCTGTGAGAAAGCCACAAAGAAACAGATAAGCCATATATTATTCAGACATTTCCTTCCCCTTCCTTACTGTACCTTTCTTTTTCTCTCTTTTAGTCGGTATTCAGAGAACAGCACCTGCAGATACACTGTTAATAGTTTTAGAATGTTAATGACGTTGCAGGGATTGAAGAGACAATAGAAGAGACAGAAGGAGGGAGATAGACAGGACATGAACCAGAGATAGGAGAGGGAGAGTGTGAGACAGTACAGGAATGAGAGACAGAGGGTGAAAAACCGGAAGGTTGGTGATTACCGTACTTCAGGTCTTCACTCGTGCTGTGTACTGTTGAGAGTGTGGACCTTTCAGCATGCTTTAACTTACAGACCTCACAATAAGAGTCATAACCAGTGTCAGACTTGGTGTCTTGTATCTGAGGTCGAGGTTCAATAAGTTGGCATCTTGCGTCTGAGGACCTCATGCTTCAGTAATTTAGGTTGCGTTGCGAGCGAGACATGCGGCACACATCACTGCAGCCTACCTCTTGTTCGACCTTGCCTCCCTATCTCTCTCTCCTGGCTCCATTGACGGCCTCACAAGGGCTCCCGGTGACACTGCAGATCAGCACTGCTGTAGAGTGGAGGCGTCATGCCTGCCTGTCTTCCTGCTCGCTGTGCTGTGGGCAGCTTGTTAAAAGTGTGACTTCCTGCGGGAACATCACCCAGACAGCATCTTGCTGTGCAGACTAAGCAGTCTCCAGGGGAGGAAATGGGACTGTGGTCATTAATTGTACACAAACACACACACACACACACACACACACACACACAGGTGTCAATGATAGAATTGAGATGGTCACACTCAGTGGCCAATAGAACTGCTAGCCAGAAATATCACATTGACTACAGCATTAGTTTCATCCAAACTGACACACTGTCATTACTCCACATGCATTCTAATTGTTCCAGGTGGCATATTTGGCTTTGGCTTAGCTTTTCTCCCCATTATGTCCTCGGCAGTATCTTTTATCAACCTGACAGGTGTGGGTATATGTGCGTGTGTGGTTGCATGTGCATGTGTGCTTGACTTTTGGACCCACATGTGTCAAAGATTCCAGGGTTGTATTAAAGAAAAATAATTCATAGTGAATGTATCAAACAGAAGTGGGCAGACGCCTGAACGGTTTTAATAAGAAAGCCTTTTTCTCATGCTTTTGAATTGTTTTTCTAACACATTGGACTCTGCTAGGCACTTGATTTAAAACAAATGTGGAATTCAGGATATGCAGATTGCATTGCATCTAACCTGCATATAAATTGAGCAGCATCTTAAGGACTGCATTGTCACAAAACAAAGGCTTTGAATGAATGGTATCCTACAGCTATGCAGTAATTCAGTTGTTTATGGAAATATCTCAGCATTTTGGTGCTGTCAGACTGGGTATTTATCTCTTCAGTGGCTCAAATATACAACCGATTGCATTTGGAATTGATGGAGAGGAAGTGGCTACAGCAGGATGAAGGAACGTGACCATATTTGGGCATCCATTCCATGTGACCCAGCATGTTACAGCTGTCTTCCGACTCCCTCACCCATCCATACAGCTCAAAGGCAGACTAATGGATGCCAGAGGAGCCGATGAGACGGCGGTCTCATCAAGCATTGTCTCCCTGCTCAGATCAGTGCCGCCCTGAGATCAAGAGCAGCCTGTCAGGTCTAGCTCTGACACACCCGGCATTCAGGCAGAAGAAAAAGAGCCATGGAGAAGGACAAAATGACAGAGAAAAAGGGACCTCCACCTTTCCGCCTGACAAATTAGCATCACAATCCCCCATGAATCTATTAATAATACAATTAGCTTTCCTCTGTGGCCTCATTCATCTATCGTGCCGACTTCGGCCTGTTTGGTCCCTACTCTGAAACACCTGTGGCACTCAATGATCCGCCTCTCAGAGATGGGACTGTCTGGGATGCTTCTGCAGAGGTAGAGCCTATGAGAGATGTGACTGTCTGGGATGATTCTGTAGAGGTAGAGCCTATAAGAGATGAGACCGTCTGGCCTGCTTCAACAGAGGTAGAGCCTATGAGAGATGGGACTGTCTGGCCTGCTTCAACAGAGGTAGAGCCTATGAGAGATGAGACCGTCTGGCCTGCTTCAACAGAGGTAGAGCCTATAAGAGATGGGTCTGTCTGGCCTGCTTCAACAGAGGTAGAGCCTATAAGAGATGAGACTGTCTGGCCTGCTTCAACAGAGGTAGAGCCTATAAGAGATGAGACCGTCTGGCCTGCTTCAACAGAGGTAGAGCCTATAAGAGATGAGACCGTCTGGCCTGCTTCAACAGAGGTAGAGCCTATGAGAGATGGGACCGTCTGGCCTTCTTCAACAGAGGTAGAGCCTATAAGAGATGGGACCGTCTGGCCTGCTTCAACAGAGGTAGAGCCTATAAGAGATGGGCCCGTCTGGCCTGCTTCAACAGAGGTAGAGCCTATAAGAGATGGGTCTGTCTGCCTGCTTCAACAGATGTAGAGCCTCTCAGGGCAGCTGATGCACACATTGGCAGAAGGTCACAACTTAAGTAGAATATTGGAACAATTCTTAACAAGTTCCCCCACCCCACCACTGAGGTTTGTGCTACAGGCTGAGGGACTTATGTTTAAGTAACAAATGCTAATCCATGCTTTTGTTATTCAAAATTAGACTTTTGTACTGCTTTTCTCTCCGGTTACCCCGATAAGACAATACATAAACTTAAATTAGTGCCAAGAAGTGCTAGAAGTTATACTAGAACAAAGGCTAGGTTTGATTTTAAGATTTTACTGTTAACCCACAAAGCATTGCATGGACTTGTTTTTACTTCCCTCTATGAATTGGTTTAACCATACATACCTATACGCAGAGGCGTTGCTGGACCCCTGAATAGATAGGTACCTGGGCCCCTTCCCTCACTTATGACATTGACATTATTAGGATCAGTGCGCCCTCCCAAACCATGGGCCCCCTGAATCAAATCCACCTTTCCCCGTGTTAGCTACGGTCCTGCTTATATGTTCACTAAGATCACAAGATGCAGGTCTCCTTACTTTACCCAGAATTTCTGACCAAACAGCTGAAGGCAGGGATTTCTCCCACAGAGCTCTACTGTGGAATAGTCTGCCAATTAAGGTGACAGATGCAGACTCAGTCTCAACCCTTATGGGTCTACTAAAGACTTATCTCTTCAGCAAGGTCTATGATTGATTTTTGTCAGGCCCAGGGGGTGTGCAGGTGACCAGAAAGGCTGGATTTACACGTCACCCTTTCTGTCTTTACCTAGTTGGCTCTTATTTCTATTGGGATGCCCTCTCTCCAGTGTCATTTTGGGGGCGGATTTTCTGGCTTACTTGTGTTCCCGCTAGCCGTCCTCAAGCAAAGGGAGTAAACTCTGTAGGCTATAGGTCTACTCTGCCCTCTTTCAAGGTCGTTTTGTTTGGTTGGTGTCATTTTTGCTCTGATGCTTAGAAAGTGGGTGGAGTTACTTCCTGCCTGGTTGGCGCTGTCTGGGGTAGCTTTCGGCCAGGGCCACAGTGTCTCTGTACACCCCTGTCTATGCCCTTGATTTTATGCTGCTGTATTAATTTGCTGGGGGACTAAGGTCAGTCTGTCCTGATTGTTTGCGATGCATTACGTTTTTTGACTGGGGGCACATGTCAGTATGCTCAGGCATCCTTTGAATCCAAGAAATACATGCTCTAACTTTCCTGGTGGCCAAAAGGAAACAGTAATGTACTCTTACAATCTTCACGCGGCCCTGCCAGAAAAGGACTGGCCACCCCTCTGAGTATGGTCCCTCTCTGTGTTTCTTCATGAGTTTCAAACCTACTAAGGAGTTTTTTCTAGCCATTGTGCCTCAACCCAGTTGTCGCTTGCTCTTTGGGGTTTCAGGCTGGGTGTCTGTAAAATCACTTTGCGACAACAATAATTTTGTTGTGAAAATTGAATTTAAAAAGCTCTGTCCACTTTTAAATCCCATTCTTTGCACATCTGCCATTGTCTCCTGGTATGTGTATTTCTTCAATTGCCCCTCTCTCTCTCTGTCTTTATGTATATCTCTCTGTTTTAATCTCTTTTCATGCCCAACTCTCAATGCCTCTTGCTTCTCTATAACTCTGCCTGACTCACACTCTCTCTCTCCTATTTACTCTCTGTCCACCAATATATCTGTGTGTTTGTCTGTCGGGCCATCTCTCTGGCAGTCAGTTGATATGTCTGCACAGGACAGTAGCTGGGATTTTTAAGCCTCTAAATAGAGGATCATATCGCTTCATTAACCCCCTCTGAAATATGCATGAAGGGATGAAAGCCTGAGACCTGAATATCTCTGGTGTGACCCATTCCCTCCATCTCTACACATTCAGACTTCAATTCTTTCTTTCTCCCCCTTGGTACTCTGTGACTGAACTAATCTCCACTGTGTTTGGTATATTTCCCATGTCTATTGTACTCAGGGAGTAAGCTATGCTTAATTGTGTTCAGTATATTCCCCATGTCTGTTATAATCTGGGACTAAGCTAAACTCCACTGTGCACAGTAATTTCTATATGACTATTGTAGTCTGGGATTGAGCAAAAATCTAGCGTGTTCAGTAGATTCTCCTTGTCAATGTTACCAAATGACAACAGTTGTCAATAGGCTCTGACTGGCAGAGTTACTGTTGGTATGTTGGTATACGAAAACGTTGTGTCCTGTGACAGCATGATTCTTTGAGAGACCTGCAGATACAGTTAACACATTCAAACAATGACCGCGTTGTGAGTGCCAGCACAATGTTTCCCCCAGCCAAGCCATCTGGACCATATGGGTGCTGTATGTCATTGGTGTAGAATCCTGATTGCTTTCCCCGCTGAAAGGACTTTCATATGTATTCCCGTAAAAATGTCACTGTTCTTCATAATTTATTATATACCAGAAGAGTACATGAGAGGCAAACTCTTTCTAGATTTCTACTTGAATTTCCTAATGACCTTGATCCTCATTTATTTGTGAGGGCCAATGGCAATTATGCCGTTGAAAGCTTTCTGTTGTGACCATGCTACATGTAAGGTGCCAGTACTATTGACCCCACCTGAGGTACCAGGTTTAATATGTAGGGCAGGACTCTTACACACCATGTCCATCACCACCTGTCATATGACTTACTAAGACTGGACCCGAGCAAGTGCAACGTGAGATAGGTGGCAGCTGGCCTGAAGTGGCGGGTTTTGTGCCAGCTGCTGTAGGGTTGCTGGTTCGAATCTCAGAGACAACAAGATAAATACATTTTTTGGTTGTGCCCTTCAGCAAGGTACTTAACCCTATGTGCTCCTGTGAATTGCTATGGAGACTAAAATGTAAGGTGTAGTTACAAATGGTATACTTAGAAATTACATACCCAGAAGAAAATCACGTGATGTAAATCTGAACACTGTAGGTGTTGCTAAGCACGTAGTAGCAATCTGTAACAACCAACTCTGTAATAACAATGTTTTACTCATGGTAATACATGAATTTACAATGCAGTGTGCTCTATGTGCCAATGAGCCAGAAACTTAATATGAAGTGAAGTGACATTTTGGGTGACACCCGAGGCTGCATATGGGCGTTTAATCCAGGGTGGACAGAAGACCTGAAGCAAGAGCATACACCACAAAGACATCACACCCCCTTCTAATACAATCACTCAAAGACATCACACCCCCTTCTAATGAAATCACTCAAAGGCATCACACCCCGTAATAATGAAATCACACCCCCTTCTAATGACATTACACAGGGACAACACATACCCTCCTAATGAAATCACATAGGAACAACACATACCCCCCTAATAATAGCACACAGGGACAACACCTACCCTCCTAATAACATCAAACAGGGACAGCACATACCCTTCTAATAACATCATATCGGGACTGTTCATACCCTCCTAATAATATCATAGGCAGCATGCACACATTGGTTTAGAGCCATTCACACCAACAACATTTGTGATATTTAAATAAATTAATTAGATGTAAAAACACTTACCGTTTTACATTTATTTTGCACGTATAGACCCAAAAATGCTCCAATGACCCAAGAAAACATGCACGGTCAGTGCTTTACCCTGTCAAAATATTATCCATTGCTTTGGGCAACGTGGCATTATGAATTTGCTTTTTTTTCATCAACTGAAGTTTGATTTCAATAGAACAACAACTATAGTCACATGGTTTACTAAATCAATCTTGAAGAAACGGAAGAAAACCTTGTTTTTATAAATAACAGTGTAAATAAGCCCTGACTAATGCTTTTTTATGAATGCGCATCACAACAGAGTTCAACAAGACTATTACATACAGTAATTTCCGAGTCACCCATGCTTGGTAGCTGATGGGGGACTGTAATGGCAGCATTAGGCAGTGGAGCACTTTGTGTCCATGGGCTTGTTCACCACCCATCGCTTATACAAGGTCGAGGGCTGTCGCCACATTAAACACAGCAATGGAGCCAATGTTGACATGCCAGTCAAATTAGACTAAAGCTCCTGATTATTAATGCATTCACTGACACACACCAATCTAAAAGAAAGATGGTTAGTGTGACACACTCTTAGACACACGCACACTCAGAGACACAGCTACACCAAGAGACAGGGATACAAGGTGTTAAATGCGAAAACAGAAGTGTGGTTGTGCTTTGTGTTTCGTTAAGTCGTTTTGGTTTCCATCTGCCTCTTTGTCTCCACCTCCCTCACTGTCTCACATTCTTGGGCCAGTGGTAAATACTGTTATGCAGGGAAAAGGTCAGAAAGAGGATGGAATAGGGGTGGAATGAAAGACTGAGACATGAGGTGATAGAGATGAACAGAGAAATAAAGATGAAAGGAAAAAATACCTGTTGAAGAACTGGAAAACGGGAGAGAGAGACAGGGCTGGTGGAAGACAGGGGAGAGAGAGACAGGG
>JACXGJ010003365.1:0-54483 GCA_016801105.1 Esox niger
TCACACTGACAGTCGGGCTGCATGTCCGGCGTCACACTGACAGTCGGGCTGCATGTCCGGCGTCACACTGACAGTCGGGCTGCATGTCCGGCATCACACTGACAGTCGGGCTGCATGTCCGGCGTCACACTGACAGTCGGGCTGCATGTCCGGCGTCACACTGACAGTCGGGCTACATGTCCAGTGTTACTCTGGCTGTACACAGTCTGACGACTATCCCAGACAACCGTGGGCATTCGACCAGTAGGACTCTATGTCACCTTTCAATTGAAGGCCTGGAGAAAGATGTCAGCAAAAACTGTTTGAGTGGTTCACTGGTTCCATGGTCTTGATTTTTATTGTATATTACAGTTCAAAAACCACCCGCAAACCCGCTGGTTAGGCCGTTATGTTTGTAACTGGTAGAATACAATTTGAAGAGATCTTCTGTACACTAATTTGCCTCAGCATTAATCACCATTTCCCAGCCATCCCCATAGACTGTTGAACATAGGAAAACAACATTTGGCCCTCAGCCTAAGCCAGAGTTAGATTGGTTTGACGCGTTGCAAGGCGTCTCTCGGCATGCAGTTTACGATGCAGTTTGTTTTGGTGTGTCATCGGTGTCATCATATCTGCAGCTTTATGGTTTTTCCTCCTGCTCATCTTGTTCGACTGGAAAACAATTTCAACTATAAAACAATGCTATATGAGAGCATCCCATCTACTTCTTTCCCACTTCTAATAGCCTTGCCCAGTGCTTTTTAAGAGAATGGGTTTTTAATGCAATAGCACAAAAAACACACACATTGTGCAAGCTCAACTGTACTTTGCCAACCTAGGTTCACAAAACATTTTTAATCATCCCAAGAGCTTTAGCTTTGCTAGACTGAGCACGCCTTCTGCAATGGAACCAACACAAAATCCCATAAGTGCAAACGCTCAACGATTTCAATTAGTACTAAACACAAGTCTGGTGCTGTGTGTGGGGTATGAAGTAAGCTCACTGCTGAGTCACTACGTCGACAGCAAAGTCTCACTGCAGCACTTTTTCCACCAGAGTTTAATTTAGCTCCTCTAAAACTCGCTCAGTCAGAACCTCACCCGAGGGCACTGAGAAATCCCTGAGCTTTCAGACACTGAGTCAAACCACACCAGAGAACAGAGGAATCACCAAGATAAATCTTGCAATGCCAGGTTTTCTCCTTAAGATAAATTGGAGTGATGAGGGATCTTTCATTTTGTGAAGCGAGAGTTTGGAACTAAGGGATTACTATTGTCATAAACAAATATCTGCATAAAGTACTCCTTGTGAACAAATGACTTGAACATTGTGGCCGGTTTACTTGATTAGCCGATATCACATATCACAGCCAACTCACCTGTTGGAGAAAGTCGTTAAAAGTAAGGATGGGTCCATTGTAGAACAAAGGATGGTAGAAGGAGTAAGCCGTCAACCAGTAAAGCTGTTTCGGCAGTCCTCCAGCCTCCAGGGGACGGCAGCAATGTTCCAGGCTGAAACTGATGAAGCGCAGGCCACACACAGCTACACTGAACAGTAGGAGGTAATACTCCTCCTCTGTCTGGTACCAGCTTCTCTGTGAGACACAAAACCAGTCATGCGTTCAGTAGGTACCTGTGTGGCAAAATTAATACTACATTTCATTTTTTTATATCTTCTCCAGAGTGAATTACTAGTGACTAATACATGCCTGGAGTCTGATGCTCCCTGTGGGAATCGAACCTATAAACGCTGACATTGCAAGCGCCCTGCTCTAACCACTGAGCTACACTGGAACTAGGGCTGCGTTCAGCAGAGTATAAACCATTCAAACACTTAATTGTTTAAGAGAAGCAAGACAGTTCTATTTCTGACTGTTCTATCATGTTCAGCAGGAGAATGCTGCACCCGGCAGAACGCAGCATTTTTTGTGTCTCTTCATAAGATTTGTTGATTGCCTTTTATTAGCTAGCCTACTTCAAAACTAATTGTTAGGCTGCGTAACCACAAAAGTAGGGGTGTTTGTTTAATTGTATTTTTAAACAGAACAATTAAGGGAACGGTAGATGATTTATTGTGGGCATGGGGCAGTTTTTAGTGGAGCAGGAAATTGATGTTCAGCTCCCAGGGCATTGTGCTAGGACAGTTCCATGAGCAATGAGTGGGATTTCTAAAACTTAGCCCCAAATCACAAACAGCCACAGAGGAGCCCGGGAACAGGTAAAGGTCACTCTTCAGGGTCCCCTTACACAACGAGGGAGATAATAAAATGATAGATAGATATTTCTTGCATAACCATTTCTACAGCGTATCAGTTTACTTTGGCATGTACATCAGCTAAGCTGAGATACAGAGGATTCAGACAGGTATTATGGTATCCGTGCCTGCTGCAAATTACCAGCCCCTTATCAGTGTCTACTATCCACTACACAATATGCAACACAAAGCTACTATACCGTGGTGTAAACAGGATCTCAGAGAGGCAAAGAAAAAGCCAAACTCAGGAATTTTGTCAGCAAAACACGTTTTGGAACTAAGCTGAAATAACTGTTATATGATCCTCCTCTGTATGGAAAGGCAGATCACAAACTACAAACCTAAGCCCACATTGCTGCTGAGGAATTTGCACTGCTAAATGAAGTTCTTCTGCTGATTTGACTCACAAAGCTTCCTCAAACACAAGGCAACCTTACTAATTGGTAGAAAGAAGTTTGTTTGAATCAGAATTCAACAAACTTCTTCAGCAAAAATACACTTCATGAATGCCAACCTGCCAAGCTTCTAATTTGAACAATGATATCAGGACAATCTGAGGAGGTGGATTTCAAAAATGTTGCTGAAATGAAATGGAAAGACATAAGGGTAAATAAATATTCATATTACAAATAAACAATTAACCAACTATGAATCACCAATGCTAGTTCAATAATAAACCATATTGTGCATGAGAGAACACACTCATTTAAATGGTTCCCAAATTCTAGATGATGCAATAAAACCTGTGCAGGCAATATTTCTTTCTCTGCAGGCAACATGGAGGAAATAAATGGCCATACACGTTTCCCTGAGGAGTTTTAAAGAGTGTGCGGAAAGGAGCAATAGAGAGAGAGAGAGAATGTCGGAAGGCAAGAAAGACATAGTTATTATCTATTGCACGTTAAACTCATCATAAGGTGATTGGCGGGGGTGTATCAGTGCAGTCACTATACAACACAGCTAAATGTGTCATTAGTGCATGTTTCCTAATCTTGATGTGAGGAATCAACCAAGATGAATCAAGATGAGGAAAAGAACCAAAGTCAGTCAGTTCCTCGAGGCTCAGTAGCATTCTAATCAGCCACGGTATAATGTGGTATCACTTTCTTTTCACGATATAACAGCAAGGTTAATGCAACAACATAAACAATTTTCTCAGACAATACACCATAGGATTGCTTTTAGCAGAAAAATCCATCTTTCCATAAGACGTTGTTTTGTTAGATTGCCTCAAAGCACCTTCCATAGTGCAAGAGCACTACACGAGCCACACCAACGCCTGATAGTACTCAACTATGTCCTTCTCTGAACCGACACTGGCAGACATTTAAATACATGGATTCGTCGCATCGATCATGCTGCAGAGGCTATATTCCATTTAGTTACTTTTAGTTTGTTTGTGTCTTTGTATGTCATGAATGTTAAATGATGTGTTATTATTGGTGTTGTCTGTATGGAACATGGAAAATAAAGCATTGGAAAGAAGGATGTGGTTCTCCCTAATCACAAAGGAAGTCATTCACCCACACGGTAGAATGTGAGTGACAGGCCAACATGCAGGATGGGACAGCATAGAGATAAGATAGGAGTTGTGAGAGCAAGGACCTTAATGTTTAAACATGCCAAATCTCTGAGGTCCTCTCAGCACAGATGAGAAGTAGAAGGTGGAGAATCATGCAAATTGACGGAATACATTTTAGGTCAGTTAATGATAATCTCAGCATCAGACAGGGAAGAATTCGGAGAAATCTACACGATTCTCACCACAGCAGTATCGCTGTTCCTCGTCTTTTGCTGCTCGGCGACTTTAATTTTCACACTGACACTTCCTTGACCTGGTCTGCTCTGTTGGCATGAACAACACCCACATCTCCCCTTCACTGTCACTGATGTCTGACCACAAGATCCTGAACTTCTCTTTTCCAACTAATCACTTTTCGCAATATAAAAGCTGTTGACCCCCTGAAACTCTCTGATGCGGTCTGCTCTGCCCCACCCCTGGATCATCCCTGTAACACACCTGAGGATCAAGTTAGCCAGTTCAACACTACTCTGTCTGTCTCCCTTAACTCCATGGCCCCACGTCAAACAAGAAATGTTTTATTCACATCCTAATCACCCTGGCCATGAAGCAGGTGGGCTGCCATCTTGAATGCCAGACTTTAACCGGTATAACCGTCCTCGCTGATGCCTAAAAGCTTCAACTCTCCATTAACTTTGACCCAAAATATAAAACTGCTGCAGTCACACCCACCTTAAACAAACCTGGTCTGGACACCACCAATTATGACTTCTGCAACATCTCCAACCTCCCCTTCCTTGCTAAAAACACTTGAAAGGACTGTTACTACCCAATTGCAATGTCGCCTCTTCAATAACCTCCTCTTCAATCTGGCTTCCGACCACTCCACAGTACTGACACCGCCCTCCTCAAAGTTGATAACGACCACATCTCTGATGATGCAGGTGCCCTCAACACCTTACGCTTATCCTTCTTGGCCTGAGTGCTGCGTTAGTCATCAGAATCCAGGCTCGTGGCTCTGGGTGTTGAGGGAACCGCACTTTCCTTGCGACACTCATACCTCACCAACTGTACCCAATTCACATCTCCCTCAATGGTCATAATTCTGATTCAGCTGCAGTTATACAGGGTGTCCCCCAGAGCTCTGTTCTTGGCCCCTTGCTCATCATCTACATCCTCCCTCTTGGTCAGATCCTCTGTCACTTCAAACATCTACTGCTATGCCAACGACACTTACATTTCCCTTAGCACAAAGTCACCCACCAACCCACCTGTGGCCCACATCAAATAAAAACATGATGCAGCAAAACATCCTCAAGCTCAACAGTGATAAAACGGAACAACTACACATAGTCAATAAATCCACGCTCACCAAAACTGACACCGTCAATCTGAGGTACAGTGCCGTGGTCATCTTTTTGATGGCTTGTCTGTTTTGAACAACCAAAGTACATAGTACATTCTAGAGCAGGACCCAAATATGGTATGGTATGAGGCAATGTAAAATGCTATAATTTTTTGGCTACATGCAATAATGACGAGTAGCCAAACTGAAGAAACTAATAACCACCAGCTATCATGTTGTGAGGAGACAGAAACGGACTACGTCCATGACAGTCTGTAGAATACGGATAAGGAAACCATGGAGACACGACTTGTTGACAGTAAGTGTCATGTTAACTACACCTGCCTAGTTAACGTGACTAAGTGCTTGCTAGCAGTGACACACAAGGAGACAGTCAACCAACTAGTGCAAGTACTGTATTGTGCCATATTTATGTTACTTTAAATATATGTCCGCATTAATTTTGTTTTCATGCTTTTATGTCACGTCAAACAAGCAAACATCTACAAGCAAAGATTAAAATTATATTTATAGTAGCTAATATTTTTATAACCTTTTTTAAATGGTAAAGATATGCCTTGCATCATTATGTAAACAGCAAGGGCTTGTATCAGCTCTGATGTCTCATTTCACATGTAAATCTGTGGTATAGATCAATATTCTGATTATGTGATATTTGCATAAAATATATCTGTAAAATACAATTACAGTATGTCATTTTTTTATTCCATTCAGTTTAGTAAAAATGCAGACCGGGCCAGTAAACTTTAGACCAACTAGCCCAACAGGGCCAGTGAGAAAAAGGTTAGCATTGGACCCTGATTCAACTCCTCCCGCCAGAACTATTGCAACTTTCTTCTATCCGGCATAATTGACAAATGGTTCAAAACTCAGCATCCAAACTTCTCACCCACACCATGTCCTAGCAGCACATCAAAATAATTCTGCTCACCTATAAAGCCCTCCATCAGCTTGCTCCACCCCACCTCTTGGATCTTATTCCCAAGTATAAACCCTCTCGGTCACTCCACACGGCTACAGCTGGTCACCTCATCATCCCCCAGTCCAAGCTATGGAGCTTTGGAGACAGGGCTTTCTCCAGGGCTGCTCCAAGGCTTTGGAACTCACCTCCACAATCCAGACGTTACTCTGATTCTGTTACCATCCAACACCTCATGCCTCATCTGATCAAACAAGCCTTCCCCTAGCCCCGGCTCATTCCCATTGTCCAGTGTCATGTCTGGGTCTTTTTCTTTGAATTTCCCTGTGTATTGTCCAATCGCTCTCCTTGGTTGTTGTTTGTCATTCACTTGTTGTGAAGCACCTTTGGGTCCCAGAAAAGCACTAAATAAGTTGAATGTATTATTAATATTATTAAGAAGAAGAGGAGCAGTAGTTGGATGAAGAGGATCAAAATGGACAGGGTTACAACATCGTCTGTCCAAAATGCTAACAGTCTGGGAGTGAAGGCCAGCCAGAGAGTGCTGACACGGGTGTCTGCTTTGCTCTGGGCTCAGCTAATCGATATCTCTGCCTGCATCCCAAATGGCTTACTATTACTTATAGAGTCTACCAATTTTGTGGCCAGGCCATAGGTATAGGGAATAGGGTGGCATTTGGAAAACACAGTACAACTAAATGTCTACACACCCCAACCAGTTAAAGCATTTATAAAGAAATGCACAGTCAGAGATTTGATACCATGGAGCTGGGGGAGGTGTGGAGGGCTGGGTACCACTGTAGGTACACACACACACATATATTTGACACCTGCCTTTGACAATAGGCAAAATAAGCCCCATGTAATTGCTATTTTGCTGTCAGAGAGCCTGGAAATGGCTTTTGGGAAACTCACCTGTATCTCCTGCAGCTGGGGGATGTGGAGTGTGTAGAGCAGCAACAGGGCACAACTCCAGGACAGGGCGGGCTTACACAGCTGTGCAACAGCCAATGACAGTCCCAGATGGGCCAGGACCACACCCACCCCTTTAATCCCCAATGCACTGAAGGCTGCCAGAAGACCGTAAGCTGCCAGAGCTGTCACTCTGAACTGGTGAGAAGGGGAAACACAATATAAGCACATACCTTATAGACTTTTTGCACTGACTCTCCACACATTCAACTCTTAATGTACATTATACCTTAGGAAAAAAGACACAGGCTACTCTAGAGATCACAGCATGTCCCAGCAGAGTCCATAGCAGAGACTTCCCAGCCCAGTGACTCCAGAAACTCCACTCAAAGTCTGTTGGGTCCTGTCAAAGTAAAATACATTTTTTAATTCATAGGCCCATTCTGATCTTTCAAAAATCTTTCAAAATGGGATACATTTCAGGACATTATTAATTGTAAAATGTTAAATGAGCCCAATGTCCATAAACAACTCTTACCTTTTTATATCCCCATATGAGAAAGCCTTTTTCCAGTTGGAACTCTCTCTCTAAACCCGCTTCATATTCTAGAAAAGAAATAGCACTTTTTTGTTGAAACTTCTCACATGGAAACACTATACTGGGTACAAATCTGTATGTATTTCTGATTTTGCCAGGAGGCTTGAAAAACTGTACTATGAAGCATACGTGGCAAACTAGAAAACATCAAGAGAGTAACTCATCTTTCCATGAAGGCTTTATCGAGAGAGCTGGGTGCAGTCATCATGATGACAACAATAGGCCAGGATCTATCCAGCCATTGCACTGTTAAGCAGGGGAATGGGGGTGGTTGGGCCCTAACAAATAAAAGCTCCCCAGGCAAAAATTATTTGTTTCTTTCCCCAATTGAAAATATTGGTCAAAGAAGCCCCTGGATGTTCACTCGAGGGCCTTTGGGAGTCACCTGGAAAACACTGCAACACACAGGGAATCCCTGGGTATTGCCTAGCACCAGTCTATTCATTCCGCCCCCTCCTTCTCTTCTCTCCACTTGCCTGTGCTCTGCAATGCAGCATCAGCGTGTTTACCATCCTTCACTCTATCGCTCTCTTTTTCCCCACTCTATCTTTCCTTTGGGTAAATTGCCTGGTCACATGAACTGAAGGCGTTGCTTCCTGTTTGGAGAGACGCAGCCGAGTGGGATGGGACTGCACCCCTCCCAGGCCCTGCTCATGTACTACCCTGAATATCAATATCATCTGGTCAATCGCCAAACTGAATGGTCAGAATTAACTACGGTTTCACCACAGATTCAGTCACAGCCCTTGATGTCGGGGCATTATGGACTCATCTGCAGAAATCTTTCATTTTTTGTCCAATGGTTGTTTTAAACAGCCTCACATTTATGATTAAATATACTTAGGATGAAGGTGTAGCCCTATGTGTTGGGTCTATACACCAATCTCAACCATACAGATCTGAGATGGAGTGGACAGTAAATACAGAAAGGTAATCACGCAGTGTTTTCTACAAGGGGCACTAACCACAGTGCAACAGCGCCACCTTCTGCTATGATGAACACAGCAACACAGAGGGCTCCACTGCCAGTAAATAAGTGCCACTAAGTCGGGTAAGTCTAATTTTTTGCATACGTAGCACATAGAGATGTAAAAAAACTAGATGATCAGCCTTCAAGGCCCCCATTTGTGGGACATTCTATTTTGACCTAAGTCCTGTCTCATAGTAAACATTCTCATGTAGGTTACATCTCTGAAGAACTAGTGGAGCAGAGGAGCTGGGATGGAGCTAGTTATGTGCGAAATCGTGAGCAAGTGGCACTTGCGAAACATGCAACATTGGCGTATAATACACGTAATGCCGACTTGTACAGCAAATCCAGTGTGTCAAATTTTTAACAAAGACACTGTCTTAAGACTGGTAAAAATACCTTTAGAGACAATGTGTAGTTGATAAAAGGAGTAGAGATGGGAGCCGAGAGAGAGCAACCAGTAGGCACAGACCTCAGCTCTTGGCAACACAGCAAGGGGAGATCTCTGTTTGGCCATCAGGGTCAAGGCTGGAAAGACCCTAAGGAAGAGTGAGAGACAGAGGTATTAGACCATATACATATGTCCCTCACAAACAAAACATATATGAATTACTATTGCAATTCTATGATAACAACATTCATTAGCTTTCTCAACGATGTTTATTAATGATACAGGGTAGCCTATTCCTTAATTGTCTTTTAAGTCTCACGTGACCAAAAAACAACATTGGTGTACTTCTAGTCTAGACGTTACGTTACTGGTTAAGCCGTTTTATAAGTCATTTATAAGTAATTGTATTCCGGTATGTTATATTTGACTAAACCAGTGTGTAGACATGTAACGATTTACTTGAATTTGATAGACACTTGCCCTATACACCTGACCGAATGCTTTTAAGTAATCTAATGAAATATCCAACTTGTTGCCAGAATGGGGTTGGGAAAAACCAATCAAAGAGTGAAAAACAAGTTCCTATTCGTTGTATACCAAAATGTTAATTACTGGTAAAGACTACACACCTACTATAATTAATCTTGTGTTTCCTATGTTCAATGAAAAATCCACATAAATGTAAGAATTGTATTCGTGTGTGAGTTGCTTTCGAAATAAACAGACTTCATACACCGTTGTTCATGTTTACACTGTAGCAATGCCTCCGTTTACGAACCTAAATAAAAGAGGATTATTAAACATATAACTAATTGGTTAAACCAGAGAGCCAGCTATGCTACTCACATGCATTGTAAAATTAACAGTTGAATCGAGCTACATATCCTGCTTTTTCGGCAGGCCGAAAGTGATCGCCGTAGTCTTGAAAACCAAATACGAAATCTCCGCCCACATTTTCCTTGGTGATTTTTTCCCTAAGAATTTCCATTGGTTACACTGATTTCCTTATCTGATTGGACGAGTTGTGTGTCAATCGAATAAAATTCATCACTCTATGATCTGAAGGTGTATTCATAACCAAGTGGGAGGGTCGTAATTACCGATTATTTTCCCGATGTTTTAAATATATTAGTATAATGCTGTTGTTGTTGTTGTCAACCTGGATTAGACGGTTTACCCCTCTTAGTAGAACGCTTGATTGACTTGTCAGGGCTTGGCAAAGACCTTTCGGGGGTTTAAATGTATTGTTCCTTGCTATCAACAAATTCCCCGAAAGAAATGTAATCTCCAGTTGGGCTGCAATAATTAACAGATTCTCAACTGCATCTGCATTGACCGAAACAGTTTTTTTTCTAACTAAAATTACATAAGTAATCGAAAACATCCTCCCCAGTTGCCTAACTGAAGAGAGCTAATCACATTAGCCTTAGTCTGTCTCTCCCAAGTCTCCACAGCCACATATTATTAACAGGTATCACTAGTTAACCAAACCGATCTGAATTCCAACCCTCCAATACCCACAGAACAGCCCATCTCTCCAAGTATTTCATATGTTATTGTTTTCTTTACATCCTTTTACTGTAACGTCTCACCAGGGTCTTGATTCTCACCATCTGTATATTCTCTGCTGAAATTGCAACTCTAGTTAACACTAGTAAAGCACCTAAGAACACAATGGAACTAATTTATTATGCTCCATCTGATCCACCAACTGTACAGTTGGCAGGTTCAATTGCAGTTTGATATAACAACAGGAAAATGATGCACAGTGGCCAGGAATATCACTCTAGTAGGATTGGAACTTAGAAAGATACCAAGAGAGGGGCAAGATTATGGGAATTGCCTGTCCTCTTCTATCTGTGCCAGGTGATAATTATAAGAGTACATTAACTTTTTGCACAACAACAATATTTGTTTTATGTTCTGATGACCAGCGTATGCAGGTAGGCTGAGTCTTTAGGCAGAATCCAGATATGCCACACAACCAGGTAGACAAGGACAGGGACGACCAGGAGGCCTACCAGCATTCCAGACCCATCACCCATTGAAAACATTTAGTGCATTATGAAATGAAAAATCTGCCAAAAGGAGACCCCAAACTGTTGGACTGCTGATATCCAATATCAAGCAAGTAGGTGAATACATTTCCCTTTCAAAACTATAGCAACTGTCTCCTCAGTTCCCAGACGCTTCCAGAATATTGTTAAACGAAGAGGAGATGCAACACAATGGTAAACATGCCACTTTCCCACCTTTTTTTTAAATGTGTTGCTGGCATCAAATTCAAAATGGATATTATTTTTCCAAAAGAAATAGCATTTCTCAGGTTCAACATTTGATCTGTTGCCTTTGTACTATTTTCAATTAAATACAGGTATAGATGATTTGCACATCATTGCCTTCTGTATTTATTTGGATTTTATGCAGCCAACAATGTTGTATATATACATCCTCTTACATTCTATCAGATTGGATGGGAAGCGTCAATGAACCACAATCTTCAAGTGTCCCTACAGATATTCTATGGTATTCAAGTACCGACTTTGTTAGGGCCATTCAAGTGTATTCATTGACTTGTGCTCGAAGCCCCTCCAGCGTTGTCTTTTCTGTGTGCTTAAGGTCATTGTTGTGCTGAAAGATTAATTTTTGCGACATTCTTAGGTCCTGTGCACTCTGGGTTATGTTTTCTTCAAGGACTTCTCTGTATTTGGCTCTATTTCCCTCAACCAGTCTCACTGTCTCGGCTACTGAGAAGCATTCCCAGAGCGTCATGCTCCAGTGGTTACCAGGTCTAGTCATGCTGCCTGTGCATTACGAGTTTCTCCACTTGGGGGAGTTAGACAGCGACACGAACAGGCAATGGCCATGACAGCCTGTCATTGTGTTCCTCTATTATAAGCTGATTGTTTAGAGGCACAAACACTGGAAAGAGCTTCAGGGAACCCAAGTTATAAACAACGTATAACAGGTTGAATGAAAATTCGATGTGTTTAATGGAATGGTACGATGGGTTAAACCTCATAACATCCTATGTTGCTACAGATCTAGGATCAGCTTGGCAAAACTGGCCCAATCAGCGTCTGGAGGCAACTTCACCCCACCACGCTTTCGGAAGCAGAGCGCTTTACTCCCGCAGTCGCGATAGGTATAGTACTATTCAAAGCAGTTGGAGTTCAACGTTATCTTTAAATAGACGAAGAATTGTCGAAGAATGACGTCGAAGTGCCCAAAATGCACAAAGGATGTGTTTTTTGGTAAGTAGACCGATATTTCTAATGCGGCCAGAAAGTTCTGTCTGTGCACAGCATTACATCGATGATATATTTATATGCATTCAACTATTTTCACATCGCTCATATCAGAGCGGTTTTTGAGGGAACACGTTTTTTTTAATAAAAAACAATAAGGTCACGCTCACCTGGGCATAAAATGACGATTCATCAAAATCCTGAGACATTTGTATATCCTTTAAAAAGGGTGGATATGCGTAGAATCTGAAATGTAAATCTGGGTTCAATCGGTTATCTGCAACATAACAGTAACATTATTTGTATTTAATGTCAAATTTTCTCTGTAGACACTGAAAACGTTCAATTCAGTCTCGTTTGTAATGTCATAGTTCACTGAAATGACAAGTTTTAAAGCTTGAGTAAACTGCCAACCACAACCAGTAAACTAATTAATTGCTTTTTATTAACAACATGTGGTATGTTTCCACTTTTTGTGAAATAACCTTTCCATGGATATTTTAATATTGTTATACAACAACATAAAAATTACAATGACTAACTTGCTCTGCAGGCAATTGTATTTATTTGTTTACATAACCGCTTAATTTAGAAAAAACTACACTGAAGTGCAAAATATCTCAGTTATTGCAAAAGATACAAGAACCTATCATATCTTTGCAATCAGGCAATCACTTGAGATTATAACTAAATTGAATACAAAATCGAGGTCTCTGCAATCTTAATGCTTTTTGAAGAGGAGAAAAAGGGTGTTTTGTAAACTGCCACTGGATATGAATGCCAAGCTGGTCCTGGCTGGTGACATCAGATTTGTTACTCACAGAAGCTGTTTATGTAGCGCTAGATTGCTGCAGCAATCCAATAGTTTTTCTAGGGAGGCAGTTGTGATCCATTTCTACTGTACATTTCTAGTCAGAACAGGCACAAACATTATAATTTCATTTATATTTTATGTTACCTAAGTTTTGCAAAATATGTGCCCTAGGCACTATTTGTACACCAGAGATTATTCCAAAATATTCATAGAGGACAAGTTAATATTTCAAATGTTCATTGAGGTTACTTTCATGATAATTTAGGTAGTTCTACTCAGGTTATTTCATTTAGACCACCTTTTGGAACTTCAAAAGGACAGCTTGTCTTCATATTCTGTGAAGACTAGCTTTCAGCCTTTTTTGTGTTAAATGTCATTCTTGCCGCTTGCAGACATTTTGTTTTAGGGCAAAATATAACTATTGAATTTTTTGAACTGAGCTGAAATAGTCTAAGTAGGACCGGGAGAGGGGTCAAAATGTCCAATAACATTTCAGAGAAAGGGTTGGGTACAAAGTCTGGGTTGGTTATCGTGTACTCTGTGAAACAACATAGAGGACACTTTTTGTATAATGTCATTAAGATATTATCTCAGGCAGACAGCATTAGACATATAATATCAGCTAATTTTAACTGTCCTACCCACAAGGCATTTTAGAAACATTTAAAAACCCAAATTATAAGGTTTTATTAAGCTTACTCAGTTATTGGTGTTTTGTTGTCATTACAATATGCATTAACAAACTCTCTTGTTCGGTCCTGCAGCTGAGAAGGTGAGCTCGCTGGGGAAGAACTGGCACAGGTTCTGCCTGAAATGTGAACGCTGTCACAAGACCCTGTCGGCTGGCAACCACGCTGAGGTAACAGGAGGCCCTGTGGCTGTAATACCCTATCTACAGAAAGACGAGGAAGAAAAGAGTGATAGAGAAAGTGAAGAAGAGGTTGTGCTTTTTTACCCTACAAATGGGAGGGAGAGAGAGCCAAGGGATAGAGTAGATAGGCCACTAACCCCATGCATCATGATTTGTATCAATACTAATGGATTGTGGCAGTTCAGTATCACTACCAGTTACTGCTTGATATCTAAATAAACTTAGAAGTATATGTAGCAGTAGAAGTAAGATCACTCGAGCTGTGGTAGTAGTGGTAAAATCCAGAGGCCTAAAAAAAATCCAATCATCTAAGAAAATTAAACTTTGTGGGTGTCTTTGATAGCTGGTCCATGAACCAAAAATTGGCTTCAGAATAACGTGACAATCATCCTGTGTCCTTACTAGCCATGTGATCCTGATTTCCACTCTATTTGTGTGCCAAATGGCATCCTATAACCTATATAGGGTACTATGGTTGACCAGAGTCCTTTGGGGTGAAATTCGGGACTCTGATTGTGTCATGTCACCTTTCATTGTTCAGCTTTAACGACAAAGATAATTTTTTAGCTCACTGACCTGAATCTTTTAAAGGGGCATTTCACCCTGGGGGACCCTTAGATGCTTTGTCTCATGGATGAGAGACATGTAAGTCAATGAGATTTCTTTCATACATTATTGTCCAGTAGGAGAGCCAGACTGGGATTTGCACGCCAAACCACACACTCTAGCATGTCAGAATGTGTAGTGAAGGGCGGGGAGATCCAAAAAATAAATGTAGTCATGTTTTGTTTCATTTTGCAAAGCCTCCATGTTATACTGATTGTGTTACAAGCCATTTCTTCTGACATTGTCCCTCCAAAGGTGGGTTTTACACATTATTCTCCCAGTTGACTTGGTACTGCTAACAAGCTTAACATTACACAATACAATGGCTTATCAGCATGATTTGAGGGATACATTCTTGTTACTTGGTTACATTATAATAGATTTGTGCTAACTAGAATTTGAGATATTGTCAGGTCTGGACTATGGCGGTGCCTCTGAGCATCTCTATGTGCTTGGGGTGATAAATAGGGCCTGACAGCAGAGGTGCCTCTAGGCATCTCTATGTGCTTGGGGTGATAAATAGGGCCTGACAGCAGAGGTGCCTCTAGGCATCTCTATGTGCTTGGGGTGATAATCAGGGCCTGACAGCAGAGGTGCCTCTAGGCATCGCTGCGCTTCTGTTTTGTTGGTCCCCAATTAGAGGCAGCTGCCAAGCATTGTCTCTAACTGGGGATCCTATTTAACTTCAGGTGTTTCCACACTTAGTGTGGATCATTGTTTGTTTGTTTGTGCTGTGTATACACAGTATGTGTCTCAGTAACTGCCTTTGTTTTGAGTTGTTTTAAGTCAACCAAATAAAAGGAATGTTTTCTGACTACTGCACTATGCCTTCTCTCAGATACTCTAAAGTTTCCTGACAATATCCTGGTCAAGAACATATTTACTAATCGCATTTTGACCACAACAGTATAATCAGGACCGAGTTACAAGTTCTACTCATTTGTGTCTTGCTTCTTGCTAAATAGTGACTGCGGGAATTAACTTACTGCTTCTTCTGTGCAGGTAAAGAAGCTAAATATTGATCGGTAGCCTGCAATCTACTGTAAAATGTATAGCGCACTCTTTTAAGAAATAGCTACCATGGATAAAATGGCTTGTCCAAAGAGTTTATCTGTGAGTTCTGTTCTAGATAGGAGTGCATTTGGGTTACATAGCCACCAGGTAATCGAAACACAATGAGTACCAATTAAGTTTAATTCAAAATTTTAAAAATCTATTTTTAGATTTTGTTGAGTCGATGTTGAATATTTTATTACACACATGGCATTTCTAACATTACTAATTAGTACATTAGGTAGGTGGAGCTATGGTGAAATTCCCCTTTAAGTTCAAAGTCTATGACATATGTATGACTGCATTCCCTTGAGACACACCATGTCCTCACCCTGGGAATTGCAGTCTAGCCAGTCCGGGCGGTGGAATGGAATGTTGGATCATGGGATGTTGCAGATTCAAGCTGATGTTTAATTGAAATCAGGCAGGATGACGTGTCTTCTGTTACACCAGGGTTCTGATTCCTGAAGACTAGAATGATACAGTAGATGATAGATGTTATGATAAACGTTTGGCAAAGACAAGTGTTGTATATTTACTTCATTTAAGTGTCAGGGCCTGTATCCATAAAGCATCCTACCATGCTGACCAGGGCCCCTCTGTGCATGTAATGTACTTTCATAATTATCCAATAGGCCAAACTGAGGGCCTTTGTGAAAGTGCCCCAAAATATCAAACATGAATTCCACAGGTGCCTAGAAGGTGTATTCTTATGTTGTTGCAAGTACACTATCTTTGGCATAATGGCCTTGTCCATCCCAAAATAACCCTATGTCTGCCTAATAATGTACAATGTACCCAGTAATATCAAGTATAATAAACATCTGTTTGAGTGCGTTGAAATTCAGTCAGTACCATTGAGATTGTGCAAAAGAAACCAAGAGAAACCCTTTTATTGCCAAGTGGGAGGTAGCAGTTTGTTTTGACATGGTTAACTCAACCATGATGGATGCAAGAGGCTCAACGAGCAACAGAATGGTGCTGAAGCGAGAAATTGACAAGACTTGTTGCAGGAATCCCCTGGTGAGGATTAGTTGTACTAAAACAAGCAACAACAAAACATATTAGAAGGCCAAAAAATAGGCACTGTGGAGTCAGTAGAAAAGTATATTGAAGTATTATAGTATATTTAATTAAGAAGGCACAGAGGGAGTGTGATACTGTATATGGCCAATATACCATGGCTAAGAGCTAATCACAGACTGTCGGGACACAGTGCCTAGCTGTGGTACATGTGGAATATCTCCTATAACCAAGGTGGTATTAATTCACAATGCTGACTGGCTGATTTTTTTTAGTAAATGCGACTGTTTACCACAGGTATGACATCTTAATTTATACTGCTCTTAACTATTGGTTAATTGGTTTATAATAGGTTAATAAGGCATTTTAGGGGTTTATGATATATGTTTATGACAATATACCATGGCTATGCAGTATGCACTGTGTCCAGGTGATCCGCTGTCCGTCATGCCTTATAACGGCTTTTAGCTGTGGTATGTTGGCCACACACGCTCATGCCAGATGGCTTACATATACCTTGACTATCTTCAATTCAGCATTCAGCATTCAAACTAGCTATGTTTGAGTACTTATTATAGTGTAGAGCCAGAGTGGGAACACTTACAGTACCTTATACCACTCAACATGGGGGTTTTGAGGGCCGACTCGGTCACTGCCTGTGGCTGTCCAAACAATTCTATGGAATATTAAAGGGGATCTGAACTATTATCTAAAAAATATCCTGTGTAACACATGAATGCAGAGTGCACTCTAAATCACAAATAAAATGTTTTACTTATCTCTGACTCCTAAAAACTAGGTTTCATAGATGGGCAACTGACAGTCTTCTCACAGTGCAGGATAGATGTCTAACGGCTGCCATTGTTTTGGGATGCCTGTTTGGTCCTGTTCTGTACCTAAACCCACCGGTCAGTCATTGTACTGTTTCAGACACTGGAGTCTTTGAGTTGAACGATACTAGGACTACTGAGGCAGCGCATTTAGGTCATCTCAGACCAGTCGGAGACAAAGTCAAGCCTTGTGTTTGTGTTTCAGTGTCTTTGAGTTTGGAGACTGTGGGTTAGCATGGGCCCGCATGTAGCTGGTTCAGTTGGCCGTGGAACAATAAGAAATGTGTTTTAATGTTCTGAAGGCCTCAGACTGTCTTCCTCAGAAAAAGTGTGTTTTAATCGAAAAGAAAAGCAGAAGCAATGGATGTATTCTTCAGAGTTTGGGTTTTGTGGGTAACCATCCATGCTTGTCTCTTATTTTTAATGGAAGGGTTAGGAAAATTGACTTTTCAGAGGTACCAAAGGGATTCAAAACCTTTTGGCCTGCTGTTCTTGAGGAGTTTTGAATGGACACAAAGATTTCCCATTTGGGTGAATTATATAACCTGATTTAGAATAATGTATAAACATTTCACTTTCAGGGGCCCACACACAGTATATCCCCTTATTTATCTCTGAATTATCTGTAATTGTGTTGTGACATGAGAGAATGAATGGGCTAATGTTATCTCAGGACAGGAGTGTTTTTGACAGGCTATCAACTACTGAGCTTTTGTTTGTGTGTGTGTGTGTGTTTCATGGTATCTCACACACAAGGATTCCAAATCCACTGTCAGAACATTATCTAAAACCTTTTGATGGTGGGGATTACAGAAGCTGTAGCAAGTCTCATTCTCCCTCCGTATCCCTCACTGTGAGGTCAAATCCTTTTTCCTTAGTGAGGGAGAGATGGGAAAAGAAGGGCATCTGCATTCCTGAGCAAACACATAGAGAAATTAAAGACACGGCAAAAGACATGGGGGCACCATATCTTGAAATCTTTCCACAAAATGCCATCAGATGTTTTCCTCCATCAGATATCATTGCATGTGCAGTTGAACCGCAGCAGCATAGAGGGGCAGCATAGAGGGGCAGCATAGAGGTATTCCACATGTCATTTCATAGTGATGCTCAACGTTCAGCCAGCTCTAGCCACCTCTGCTTGTCAATAAAACAAAAAACATAATGGTGGTTATTTGGTGGACAGTGATGTTTCCTGCCACTAGGTGTCAATCTGTAAAATAATATGTGAAGTTATTATAGGTTTAGACTGAACAGTAGCATTTCCTTGGTTCCTGGGCTGTGGCCTAAAATAACAGTGAATAGCTAATGACGTGTTTGAATTTGTCCCCGACTTTCTAATCACACTGATAAACTCCAGCTCGATGACAGCATGACATAACACCCTCAGCGGACAATGTGACAATGTAACAGCCAAGTCTGAAATTACACCGGGCAGTTGGGTCTGTGAAGGACTCTTGTTGGGTCCCACTGGGCCCCGGTCTAAAGTTCACTACATAGATAGTAGGGTGCCGTTTGGAATTCACTTCACTCTCCGGATAAATCGTGAGCTCATTTTATCAGCTACAGTTGGGAAACGCTGAGTCAGAGGCAGTCATAGACGCAGTTATTCAGGCCTCAGTGTCTGTATGAGATTCTGTTTTCACTGAAAAAAATCTAAGAATACCTTGACGTCGAATGAGTGCTATAATGGAAAGATGATCATGACAAGCCATACTGAACAGCCCTCCTGTCACAAGTCACTGGCACAGTCTGGTCCACTTCTGATCCACTTCCATGCAACTGATCCAGAAACAATGTCATTGTAAATTCCATGCCTTAATATGTAGCTACGCTCTGAGACCACTGTTTTCTACACAGTAGTACAATAGCCTTTTATGTTAAACTAAGATTATGTAAATCTTTTTTACAGTGAAGAACATTTCCCCCCAAACTCCTAATAGACTGTGTGGTTTGCCCTGGTTTGTTATTATAGTGTGAGGAATGGAGTTTGAAGGGTAATGAAAGACTCACAATAGAGGGTAATAACCCTAACCTGCAATAAGAAGTTTTGGTCCAAAAAGAAGTGTATCATAAAAGTGAACCGGAAATGGGCTTTCTTGGTTCTGGTCAAAATGAATAGACAATAGAAAATTGGGTTCCAAATAGGGTGTCACATGAACTTGAAATTATTTACTATAATGAGTAAATCATTTTACTAGAATTTTGGACCTCTCTGTAATGGGAAAATGATGGCCCTCCCTTCAGTAATATGTTTGCATGTGACACTCCCATACAAAAAAGTCCCGTATACCCAAAATACTAATTAAAACATAAAACGGACACTGTAGCTGAGAACATGCTATCATTTAATCCCATTCATCAGACAGACAAGAGCTTTAAATATGCACTTTAAGGGACTGTTGTTCACCCTGCAATCACTGCATTACATCTGAACATATCAATTTTGAAAGCTTGCAGCACTACGAGACAGAAAGTTGTAGTTCACAGACAGACGGGTAAAGGTGAAAATATCTTCAGCATATAGCAGAGTTGGTGACTCCAGTCACAAACTTGGACTCAAGTTGCATTTAAGCCACTAATAAATTGACTTCTGAATTGACTTGCGATCTGTTCAAAAGACTTGAGGCTTGACTTGGAAGGTGCTTTAGAATTGCTAAATCTAAGGAAAAAACCTGCCTTCACACTTTGTTCTGGTCTGGTAGCGATTAAAGTTGAAAATCACCTAGCGACAGTGCATCTGTTCCATTCTTAATAGCATTTGGTAACAAAGATTTTTTACATTCAGTGAGAAGCCTAATGATGGCTCGCTGTCGAGAATTGGGCCTGTTTTTAATCTTTGCAGGCTAATTAGCTAATTAATTACAGTCACTAATAACTAGCCAACACAACCATACCGAACACAAAGAGCTGTTATCTCATGGCTAACCTATGTAAAATAGTCAGACAATTTGACTAATGGCAGTTAGAATAGGCCAGCCAAAGCCTCAACATGATCATACTTCAATTATACGTACAATGTTTGTTTGCTATAATACATTTAATGTTGCTATTCTGTATTAGTGTACTAGATTAACAACTGCTGATTTAAAATAGCCCATAAAATAATAGTCATCCCCAAAAGTGCACCTTAAGTTGAAGGGAATTGCTTTGGACTAATAGACTATAACTCTAGCCTATGGTGCATAAAAGACTTGAGACTTGACTTGGACTTGCATGCAGTGACTTGGACTTGCATGCAGTGACTTGGACTTGCATGCAGTGACTTGAACTTGCATGCAGGGACTTGGACTTGCATGCAGTGACTTGAGACTTGACTTCGACTTGCATGCAGTGACTTGAGACTTGACTTGGACTTGCATGCAGTGACTTGAGACTTGACTTGGACTTGCATGCAGTGACTTGGACTTGCATGCAGTGACTTGGACTTGCATGCAGTGACTTGAACTTGCATGCAGTGACTTGAACTTGCATGCAGGGACTTGGACTTGCATGCAGTGACTTGAGACTTGACTTGGACTTGCATGCAGTGACTTGGACTTGCATGCAGTGACTTGGACTTGCATGCAGTGACTTGGACTTGCATGCAGTGACTTGGACTTGCATGCAGAGACTTGAGACTTGACTTGGACTTGCATGCAGTGACTTGGACTTGCATGCAGTGACTTGAGACTTGACTTGGACTTGCCTGAAGTAACTTAAAGACATGTCTGGCATAAAGGTATTGCCACGTTGTTTCTAGTTTAAGCATTGTAGCCTAAAGCAGCTTTGTGTTTCCCATACATTTTTATTACTTTTGTATTATATATGAGTTGTGGGTCTGAATGGTTTTTACCATTCAATTGACAGAAGCTATGGCATAGCCTCAAATAGTCCATATTCAAGCCCTGGTTTCTACAAAACACAATCACTGCCACAGAAATACAGTAGAGTGCTTTGCAAATTACATTTATCAATAGAATTTGTTGTAGCCTGTAATTGTCTCTTTAACAGGTAAGGCTTCTGAACTCTTATTATTGGATTAACTAGGCTTTAACACAGAAAGCCAAACTGTTGTTAGTAAAGTCTTATATATATATAAAGACAGTAGCTAGGTAACTTATCCAATCATTTTCTGTGAACCAAGTTTGGTTCTATAGTAGATGGGACGGTTGAATGCCATGGAGCTTTTCCTTTGAACTGGTGTGTGTTGTTAAAGACGGTTTAATAATAATGAATAATGGCACACATTATGACACCACATTAGATAGAATATATATTTCTAATGCTAATCGAGAAAATATAGAATGTAAAAAGAGAATAGGCTGCAACTTGCCTCCTATAAATTCATTATCTTAGTTTCTTGCAACAAAGAAACACACTGGTCAGACAGAAAAGTATTTATTTTTTTGAAAATGTCTCCGACAGCTGATTTTTCCATTATAAATGTCCAAGTTTTTTTCTTTTTTTAGAGCATATTGCTTTGCTGTGAGGTCAATAACCCATAAATAACAATCGTTTTTTATAAAACCAACTATGGCAATAATGAGCTATTAAAGTTTGAATTTTTACCCTCTGATTTTCACACTGACACTAAACTCATCCAACTACTCAGGTTTTGACTGACCTCCTGAAGTGCCACTTCACAGCACAGCTGTTGGTTAGGCGTCAAAAGATTTACATGGAATAAAGTATGCAGTTCAGGGCTGATCATTGGGGCTGATCATGTTGTATAGTGTAATGCAGTGTAGTCTAGTGTTATCTAGCCTACATTATACAGCACAAATTGAAGGAATGTCAATTAAATTATATAAATATATTAAATAGTTATATACAAATATTTAAATGTATATTTACCGCAGCGGTTAAGTCATTGCTTCGTAGTTAACTGTGTATTTACGAGATCAGATTTCAAATCCTACCCAATGGTTTCACAGAGGGCAGTGAAATTTTCCGGCTTCTGTACACATTTATGAGTGTTCACTAATGACTATCGCTGACAGGTTGCCATGCCTCACTGTGGTGGCTTGAGAGCCTGTCAGCTCAATCATTGCTGTTGGCTGGAGAATACGTTCCTAAGGCTCATAGTGATTAAAGCGTATACTTTGCACAACCAGGTGGACAAGGACAGGGAATAGCAGGTGGGCAGGGATGAGCATGTGGGCTGTGGTCAGTGACAGCAGAAATCCTTTGGCGGAAACTACATCTGGAACACAACCAGGAGGACTAAGTTGTCAGGCTGGATCCTCCTGCGATGGGGACCAAGGGCTCAAGTCCTCCTAACACTCTTCAGGAGCCTTAACTGAAAAGACCTTTATTGGGCAAAACCTCTCCAAGCAACCTTAAGAGCTAAGGAATAAGTACTTAAGACCAGTAAAGACAATTTATGCTCACCGAGGAACTTGAAGTGTCTGAGAATGTTACAGCATCCGATATCCTTCCCATCCTCACTCCAATGGGTGTCAATTTCCTAAATATTATTTTATTCCCAATTCATGCCGCAGAATGTGAGGAAGCCAGCAAGAGCATATGGAAGCAATTTGCTAAAAATAAAATCTCAATTGACGAGGTGTTTGACATGAATATGAGTTAAAAGGATCTCTCTGCTCTACCCTTTCCATTTCAGGAATGACAGATACAGCTCCTCCATAATTACCTTGAAGAGGTCAGGAGAAGGCATTCTTCTGAGTTTAAAAGACAAATGTGGCTTCCCAAATGGTTCCCTATTCCCTATTATGCTCTATGTTGAGTCCTAGACACGGAATGTGAACTATATACTGTAGGGAATAGTGTGCCATTTGTGATCAACCCAGTGGCAGGTCATTGGTCACATTCCTGAAATATAACCCCTGTCTGTTTGATTTAAACCCTAATGCATTACTCTGACTGAAGTTAAGTTTCTATAGTTTCCGTTTCATTAAATAGTTAGTTTCAGTAATAAGTCGGCTGTTTAAGTTTCTTAAATAATTATAGTTAAAGGACTGATAAAACTGCATATTGTTATGAGGTGGTCTTTTTCGGTTTGTCTTTTGCTTTATTCACCACATTCGGCTATTTATTACAATAATGGATGATTTGTTAATTTTTACATTCTTTGTTTTTCAGCATGATGGACTGCCATACTGTCACAAACCATGCTATGGAACTCTCTTTGGACCCAAAGGTATGATATTTCAGTAGGCTACTTAAGTAAATGAAATAGGAAGTATGTTCTCACTATTTTTAGTAGCTCTGGAGTGGGACATCTGCGAAATTACTTTGATGTAATATACTTTTTAATCATAAAGATACTTAAGAAATATGGAGATTCTATCCAAAACACACAGTACGGGCAGCATAACAAACTAGCATTCATTAAATTCCAATGTAGTTTTCAATCTCTCCAAAAGTACCCATACATCAAAGTGTCTGACATCCTCAGTGTGACATTCCAGACTGATATTTTTAGTTCTGTAATGATCCCCTGCCCTGGTTTAATTCTACCAGGTCTAAGAAATGACAACTATTGTAAGGACCTCATTGTCTAAAGCTGCTTGAATACATTTTGGGAGAAACTCAGTAAGTGGGTAAGTTATTAACAATCACAATAGTTTCATGACCACAAAACATGAGTGCCAAAATAGTTAGCAATATCTCCTTTCCATGTTTCATTTGCCAATAGATCACTTATTACTTAAACACAAGGTACATTTTTTTGCGCCTATGCACCTTTAACAAAACAGAAATAATTAGCTTCTACTATGCAGCAGTTATGTTACTACTGTACATGCTACTACAATTTAGTGTCTACAGTTAGTTCTATGCGGTTACACTGGCATTAGGGCAACATGAGTTAAAGTGCTAGATCACCTTCTGATCCTGGGCATTTGAGTGGAGTTGACCCAGTGCATACTGTACATATATACAGAAACAGGGATTTGTCTGGAATGTCTGTCTCTTGTGGTTTGGGTAGGACGGAGGCGGAGTTTGGTTCTGGATGTTTGGATAAAGGAACCTCAAACTCAACTTAAAATCAGCAGGCATTTCCCCTTGGCCTCCTCCTCTGTTTCTTCCTATGTTATTCAGCCTGTCGTCCAAGATAGGAGTCACACAGTTATTTGTCTCATGAGCTAAAGCCACTGGAAGAGTATGGTCATAGGAAATTGGGAACAGATTTTGTTCATATTGATATATTGTCCTCCCCAAAATGATTGGCACCTTTGATAAAGATGAGCACAAAAGGGCAGTAAAAAAAATAAACAACAGGTAGTGAGCTTTATTGTAAGTTTTCAATGTGTGTGATGTATGGTACTAATAATGTTAGTCATATTTTAATCAATAATTCAAGGGAATAAACCAAAAGTACACATTTCTCTAATAGATATAATGTTACTTTGTGGGCAATTAAACATTTCTCTTTCTGGAAGATTCCCTTGTGATCAGGTTTCAGCCTCCTGGCAGAGTAACCAGGTCGTTAGCTAAAATCGGGTGAATATGAGAGATCCTGACATGTTGGTGACATGATGTCCCATTCCATGTTGCATTTCATATTTTATACCGCTGAAGGCTTCACCATGTCACCGCCATGCTGAATGTGTTTCAGTCAGAAGCAAATGACCATATTTCTTAAGATTTGGAGTTATCCATGACATTGTGGTCTAAACCTCAGCTTGTTGGATCTCAACTGCGAGTCACAGTTTTTATGCTTTGTGAAGTGATTAGTAATTTATATTTAAATCCAGCCAGTGGGAGGATTTGAATATCTTATAATGCTCGAGCTGCTCTTTCAATGATTGTTATGGTAAATAGATGAATAGATAGCTCAGCCTACATCTTCTAACCTTGACAAAAAAAAATCAGTAAGAGGTGAAAAAGTCCAACCACTTAACCATCTGATGAGTCTAGAAAAATGGTTTTCATTATGGCAAATACAAGATCGCTTTATCAATTGTCCAAAGAAAATATCATAAAACCAATGGTAAAATTCAACATGCAACAAAGCAGGCTGGTATATGATGATGATGCCCGTCTGTGTATTTCACTCCGAGAGAAAAATATATTTATACGCACTTTAGTATTTAAAATCTGAAGGCTTAGGAGAAATGTGTTCTCCTCGTTGAAAACTGTCTGACCAAAGCTCAATATAATGTTTTATCTCTATCTGGCTGTATTTATAATGGTAACACTTACTGGCATCAGAATGCCTGATGTTGCATTGTAAACACTGATGTTTTTGTTACAAACCTGGCACATGTTTTGCATTGCAATGATTCATTACCCTGATTGCACCTCTGCTCTAGGTGTGAACATCGGAGGGGCAGGCTCCTACATCTATGAAACCCCTCAACCCTCCTCCGACTGCCCCCCAGAAGGGTCACCGACGACCCCATGGACCGCCATGCCAGTTGCCCGGAACCAGTACAAAGGTGTGGGGTGTTGTTTGGGCTGTCTTGCTCACTCCAATGGACTTATTATAAGAGCAAAACAGCATAAGTAGGGTAGATCTGAGACCAATCTTAAGTAAAAGAGGGGTAATAGTATTATTTTGGGAGCTTAGATTAACACAATGCATTGATGGAAAGAAAATACCTACCCAATCTTAAACACCCACACACACACACACACACACACACACACACACACACACACACACACACACAGGAATCAGGTCCTTTTATCACATCTGCTAAAATTAACCCTCGCCTAATGCTCCAAGCATGACCGTTAAAGGTTCAAGAAATATGAAGAGGGTAGAGAGAGGGTTACTCATCACCAGCTTGTTTAGTTTCTCTCACACACACACACACACACACACACACACACTATGACCCTCTCACTGTTCCTCACTGGGGAGGAATGAGGAATTTTAATTGCCCAGCTTCGATTGGCTGACTTCCTGAAATATTTCGCCTTAATGAGGCTTTGCCGACTGGCAGGCCATTCGTGTTTGTGACACTTCACATGACAAGGGATGATTGTTAACAAATTCCTTCACAATCTTATCCCTCTAACATACAATTCACACAAACTTTTAGATGATTTACAGTACAACATATCTTTCTTCTTAGAGTACCTTTCTGGTGACAAGTTTCAGGGCTAACCCATGACTGAACTTTCAGCAGATCTTTTGAACAGATTCTGTCTACCATTTTTGGGCTTAGAATTTCCTTTGGAGATTAAAATGAGTTTGAAGGAAGGGGTGGGGGACTTGCTGATGGTTCAGTGTTATAATATTTTGTAATCTCTTGAAGTTTTGTATCACGCTGTTCAATCAACACACAGGGAGTTCATATGGGGTTAACTTGAAAATATACTGTACATTGTTTATATTAATAATTGTGTTAGGAAGATCACTTTTTTGCGTTTTGTTGAGCTGGTGTCTGTTTTTGTTGGTTTTTCCTTATATTTCCTGTCTGTTAATCTGCAGAAACCTAGTATGTGAGTTTAGTTGGGTTTACTCCTGTGGTTCTGTCAGGTGAATTCATGAATCATCTCCAGTCACTGTTGTTTCTTCAGTTCCTCCTCCTCCAACCAGGATGTTTGCAGGAGAGACCTCACTCTGTCCCGGCTGTGGAAAAATAGTATATTTTGGTATGTTTTGATTGGATGGTCCATGGTTGATTTATGATATGCATGATTTTTTTTACAAAGGTGTACTTAAGGTGGTTTTCAATTTTGTTTAATACCATGAACTTTTACTGATAATTCAAGCGGTCTCCAAGCAGATGCTTATATTTTCAATATATTTTCAAGAAACGCTTTACAATTAGTGAGCCACACAGACTGTATGTACATATGCACATGATTGTAACATATTAGCCGAAGTAGTGGTTGTAGTGCTGATGTGTTTGTCTGTATGCAGCAGAGAAGGTGATGTCTTTGGGAAGAAACTGGCACCGACCTTGCCTGCGATGTGAGAGGTGTAAGAAGACACTGACCTCCGGTGGACATGCTGAGGTATTACATCCATAATATTACTGTTGACATTTTTTATTGAATGCTAGTCGCTTGTGGGAATTTGCTTTGCATGCGCCATACTGTAGTGACTAACCCACAGGGGACATGTTAGCGTACAGTTTCCTACTGTAATAAAAGAATCAAGTGCCGCTTTTAAGATCCACTTTAGTTTTTCTGTGTCAGTATTCACAAGAAAGGCAATTTGATATGGTGATACTTACATCGTCAGGAAGGCCAGACCACATGCACTTACATGTACATTCACATCAGCGTGACTTAGAGCAGTGATTGTATTAATTTCATGCTGGCCCACCATGGGAGTCAAACCCACAACCCCAGGCATTGCAAACACCCGCCTTTACCAGTCAAGCTACACATTTCCTTAGATGTATTGATGTCGGAAATTGAAATCAAACCTAATCAAAAGAGTTAAACTGAGTAACAATCTGTCCGATATCAAAACGAAAACATGACGTTGCTTTCCCTCTGCAGCATGAAGGGGTACCCTACTGTCATGTCCCTTGCTACGGCATCTTGTATGGACCAAAAGGAGTGAACATTGGTAATGTGGGTTGTTACATTTATGACAAAGAAGACCTGGAGCAAACAGAAATACCCAGCCAGTCTTAACCACGCAGAAGACAGAAAAATACTCCCCGGTTTGGGGTTTTAAGTGAGGTCGCTTCAGTAAGTTCAGTAAGCCTGGTGACAAGGTTAGTGAATTGAGTGACAGACCAATGCTAGAATCCAAACGCTTGCTGTATAAAAATTAGGAAATATTTCTTATTTCATTTTAATGGTTACAGATATTATGTAAGACACAAGTGATTCTAGCAAACAACTGACTTTTCGTATTCTGTTTAGTTTTTTTCTTGTTTTTTTACATACTGTTTGTATAAGCTTTCAGATTATGTAAATCACTTTTGAAACCTGCTAGCCACACTGACTTATAAAATATGTATTTAACAACAGACTCATATTTAATGTTAAAGACTGCATGCATTTGCCAGTAGTCATGTTGAAAAGAGAATGCATATTGTGTTATGATACATTATCAAAGATATTGTTTTTTGGCTATATGAAACAGTAAGTATTTCTCTAAATAAAATAATCTAACATTGCAATTGTATGTAATAATTTGTATTAAAAGGAATACAATGAATTTCTTACACACCATTAAAACTAGTAATTATAGGATAATTATTTGAATATCATTTTTATTTTACAAACAACAAACAAAATCTTAATGAAACAAATTTTGGCGCATATATATATATATATATACACAAAAAAAATTCTTAGTATGCCTTTTACTCCTCATCGTTGTCCTTGGATTTGAGCGGGATTTCTGTTGCGTCCACAACTAGGGATTCAGACAAACATTTCCTGGAATGGATAGACACAATAAGTATTGATAAAACATTAACTGCGATATGTGCAGTCGCCAGACCACATCTTTGGGATGAGATGGAATGGGCTGGATAATGTAGATGGATAACTATGTCATTTGTTAAGGTAACTGTACCACCGAGCTTAGAAATTAAGTAGAAATCCAAGACTGAGAGGACGGTCATTTTTACAAGCCTAATCTTTGCAGCATGGGTCAAGGATGTTGTATTGTTCAACATGCTACTGACTACATTGCTTGTACATTGCTTGTCACATAAAATGAAATTATAGACCATTTAGAGACCACGCAATGGCAGAGTAATTTCCGCATGCTGTACCTTCAAAAGCCATATTGTGAGCTGTCCAGCACTCTGCTCTATATTGTGTTCGGCTGAAGTGTCTGTTATCACAGAGGCTGCATTGTACGTACCCTGCCTGCTCATCCTCGATGTCCTGGATGGTTTCTGGAAGACAGCGGTCCCGCGTCTCCGGTAGCATCCAGGCCACCAGTGCCGCCATCACAGCTATAGAGCAGAGGAGGACCTGGGGAAGGTCTCTCCACACCTCGTCCAGGAGCAAGATCAGAGGGGCCACGGACACGCCCAGACGACCCATGGACGAGTTGTAGCCCATGCCGTTCTGCCTGAATGAAAGGAGGGAGACATGCAACACATGTTTTGACTTCCTTCAGTAACCCAGTCCCACAACGCCCATCTCTTCTGGTATTTGTTTTGTGTTCTTTTATGAAAGTATCGCAGGAAAGTCAAGAGGAGTCGCAAGAGGTGGTATTGGCACGCTTGACGGCGCCACAGAATAGCCCTAAAGAGAGAGGACCCTGGTGGGTAGATTTACCTGACCACTGTAGGGAACAGCTCTGAGCAGTACAACACAACAGTTGTGAAGGCTGCCGACGCACAGCCCTTCCCCAGCACCGCCACCACCGTCCTGAAGACGGACATTTCTGAAAGGGAACAAGTAGCGTGCAAATCAATGGCCGAACCCAATACTTTCTGAAACGGGCTTAACCAGAGCCCAGCGCCGTTTGACAGTAACCCCGTTGAGTTACGAGAAGTCAGGGCCTGTTGCAGCAAAACTGAAGAAAGGTCTTCGGTTTAGCTACTTGTTTCATCAGTGCTCATTAGTGTGAGCTGGTCCCGATAAAACTGCTCAGGGACCTAAATGAAAATGGGTCCTGGATCAGGATGGCCTCCCTCTCACCTTGTGGTATGAAGATGTTGATTCCGAGGCAGACTCCAGCACCCAGCAGAGACGCCACCTCAGTGATTCTCCTGCCCACTTCATCCAGTAGGTAATATACTAACAGTTTGGCTGGCAGCTCTACGGCGCCATATACAAACTGGGTTAAATAGATGTTGAGCCCAAATCCAGTAATGTTGAAGCTAATGCCGTAATATGTCGATGCCACGCCATACCTTTGGGACGAGAAAACAGCTTGGCATTGTCATGTTTGTTAAACCGTGTACACTGATGTGATGCGTTGCCACACAAATTGAGGGGAGGAATAAGTTGAATTTAAATGAATTCATATTTTCCATGTAAATGTGTTTCTGACTTTGAGTCATCGTTTAGAATTCTAAACTTTTAATTGTCCCCACCTTCACATTATCATTACATAACTGTACCTTATGTCCCCAGACTTTTATAAACATTCATCCACTTCAGTGACATGTAACACACCTCATGGGACAGGGGTTACTCACCACACAATCCCTGTGAGGAGAGCCAGTCTCCTCATCTTTGGGGTTCTGACCAAGTCCAGGTAGGAGTAAGTTCTGTGTTTTCTCTCCTTCACAATGACACTGGAAAGTGTCTGGTGGCAAGAAAAGCTGAGGCAGGTAAGTTTCTGAATCCCAAATCAACCCCTAGCCCTAGACCTTATGTACAGCAGGCACTGGTGTAGATCTGAATAATAGTGTGATAGTAGAAATAAGGCAAACATTGCATCCAGACATTTAGAAAAAACATTATCTGGTCCCACATCTGTTTATACCGTTTAGCCAACTGTAATCATAGGAGTTAAAAAGAAAGCCCAAACAGATTTAGGCCCAGGTAAAAAGAAACTGTAAAGAATTACCATATTGCCTGAACAGCAACAATCCTTGCATTCACTGACCTCTGGTGTAATTTTTCCTGCAAATTCCTCCTTCTTGTTCATCTGGGCACATTGTTTCAAATAAAAGCTGGCTTTCTCAAACTTCCCATTGGCTATGAGCCACCTGGCTGACTCAGGAATCCACCTATTGGAGGAGGAAAAGGTGTAACTCCCAATGACACATGAAACTGGTATAATGCTCCATTCTTTATATTGGTCAGTCTATCATTCAGTCCCTCAGTTGGTCTGTCAGCCAGGCCCCTCCCCCCTACTGACCTCCAGGTGACTATTGCCAGGACGAGAGGTGAGGTGACTGCAACGGTCAGCCATCTCCAGTCGGTCACATAGTAGGCTATGGCTGGAATCATGGCATTACCAAATGTCCAGGACAGGCTGTCAAGTACTCCCACCAGCTTCCTGTGCTCAATGTCTACCCACTCGACACCTGAGAAGATGGGAAAACAATGGAACCGCTAGTTTCTGGAGAAGCACTACAGGCGTTTTTAGTATAGTGGGGTCAAGCGTCGCATGTGAGTGTGTGACTGTGAGAGTTTGCGTGCAAATGTGTGTTTGCGTAGTCACTCAGTACTGATGAGACGATGACGATTCCAGTGATGCTGAACCCAGTGAAGAATCTGAGCCCAGCGAACATCATGAATGAGGTGGAGAAAGCACTGGCAATACCAAAAAGCATGCCGGATATATAAGAAACCAGGAGCATGATCTTCCTACCATATCTAGAGAGAAAATAACAAATTTCAACCGGTTAATAGAAGTAATGTATCAGTAATGTTTTATCCAATAGTAACTGGACAATATTGTCTGGGACAATTTTATTTTTAGCAAATATTTTTTGAACACTTACATGAATCCTGATATTTCCATTATTAAGAAAAACATGACTAAATCATGAATGAAAAATTATATAGAAGCTACAAAAAATGGCAAGGTATATTTTCATTACCATAATATAGTGTTGGGGAGATTTCTGTTATTTTTTTAATCATTTTGCCTGTGTAACATTCTGACCCATCATTACTAAGGAGTATTCTAGAAAAATGGCAAGTCAAGTGCAAATTTATTGATCTGACAACTGAAATGTGCAAACAACATATAAGAAGGTCCTGATGACTGACAGAAAACGTGATGGTCGTCGTGTCAAATGATGTACAAGTACAATATTGTAGTAGTTTGGAACAATATTTTTTTTTCAAGATTCTTGTATTTTGTTTTTACCTGCTGCCAGGATCTTTTCCCTTTTGAGAAACAGGCATTTGCATGTAGAATTGTGATTTAGATCAATTTCTTTCATTTGAATAATTTCAGTTTTTTCTTCTGAAAATGTAAAGTTAAAAGGATGTTGTCTAAGTCTTTAACCCAATAAAACAATTCAGTGTATGTGGAGATTGATAAGGTTTTGAGCACATAGACTGATGGACACACACATACACACACACACACACACACACACACACACACACACACACACACACTAACACACACACAACAATACTATACAGTCTTAAAGGCCATTGTCCATTGTCAGGACACCAAATTAGATGAAGTCTCTTGGTATGAGACAGGGAGTTGCATACATTAGTGTTGTCCTCAATGCTCTGCGTATGCCAAGTGTCAGAGAGTCCAACAGTCCAGTATTCACTATGTGGAAATAAAAAGTTAACCTACAAATCTTTTAGGAAAAGCATGTTACACACTTCCAATATAACCATATAGGCTTACTGCAATAAATACACTGTAAGAAAGAATGCACTGTTTGCTGTACTTTCCATTGGGTGGTAGAATCTACAAACAAAAGGCTTGCCTTAAAATGTACTTGCTGCTATGCAAGGACAGGTTTAGGAAGGTTGTGTAGAAATGGTGTTAACTTTGCCTATACAGTACGTGTTGTGCCTTGTTCCCTCCTTAAGGAACCAAGGTTATCGGCGGTCGCAGAATTTCACTTGATCTTTATAAAAAAATACTGCATGCATTTACGATTTGTAATGGGAGGACCACTCACATTATAATGGTGTGAGGTTAACCTGGTGTAATAAAAAATATCCCTGTAAAAACACTTTTTTTACTTATTTCAATATTTTTATATGAAATCACTTTACTCGCAAAAAAAAAAACTTGGAATGGAAACAGAGTTACCGGCAAACCCTCAATTAGCCATGTCAGCTAAAGATGTCTTTTTTGATGGATATGTTATCTGAAGTGATATGCTTATCTCGGATGAATTTAGCCACCTAGAAATATCACACAGCATTTTATTTGGTCAAATGTATAGAACTGCAGGACATTAGCTCTAAAATGATGTATAATGTTGTCCAATTGCAAGAAAAGGGTCATTTGTGGCTTTTTTCCCTATGTTTGACCTTTGATGTTTGACCTCACATGGGGCCTTGAAATCATTAAGCCTGCATCAGGGTCTGCGGTTACTGAAATCCATGGTCTGTGAATGCGTGAATAAACATATGAATGAATCTGACTGTTAACATACCTGTCACTCAGACTTCCAAAAGTCATGGCTCCGAACATCACACCAATGAAGAAGATGGTGGCTGTCGCCTTATTTTGCCATTTTTGGTCACAAACCAAGTCCCACTGATGATATAGATAGAAATCAAGTAAACAGACTAGGCATGAAAGAAAACCTCTACTTATGTTTGTGAAATACTTTCATTGAGAGACTCACAATGCAACAATATTTTAAGATGCATTCACTGAGATTTGTGCCTACATTTCTATCGAATGTCTTTAGTTGTAAAAAAAAATTATAATTAATTCATTACCTTGCAAATTGCATGGGCTAGTGACAAAAGAGATAAAGACCTACCTCTGTAGCTATAGTGGATTTGAAGGTACTGTTGTCATATACCCATCCATTCTGACAGGGAACGATAATAAGGTTGCTGTCATTGGAGTTGGTCAGGAGGTGGAACTGGGGCTCTAGGAACATCTTACAGGAGCTTGGAGTCCCATCCTCCTGTACAGGAACACTGACAGTCAGTCTCTGCTCCTGGGTCAGATTCCTAATGACTCCCGCATCATCCAGAACACTGAAGTCACAGTGATGAGCCGGCACGGCTGCTATGAAGTTACCCAGCAAAAAGTGACATGGCAGGGTGAATCGGGCAATAAAAGTTATAATAACGATTACAATCTGGAATCGTCCAAATCCATTGATATCAGAGAGTAGGTGTTCGAACTTCATCTTTGGCTTCCACTTTCTAATGTTACAAGTGTAATACAGTTACTGAAATGTAAACGCATCCACATATCAAGAAAATATGCTATAATCTTTGACCAAGTCTAAACTGTGTCTGTTAGTCTTACTGTCTCATTTTTAGTTAAACCTTGTGAAATTCATTAATATTTGACTGCAAAATCACTTTAAAAGTATGCCTCTATCTACATTAATCAGTGATGCACTGACTGAGGAGTGGCTTAAGGAACTGAATCATATTTCACAATGTCAGTTTCCAGCATAAAAACCGTATGCAGCATTAAAAATGTACTCAGTTCCAATCTAAAGATTAGACATACTTATCTATAAACAATTGAACATTTAATTTAGGACATAATTATTTTTCTATGTGTCATGCCTTAAATCAATAAACAAATGCATTCATGTCATATCATTTTGCAGATATACTTTGTGTGAAACGAATTAAGCTCACATGCACTGACTTACTGGATTCCACTTCGCTAGCAACTCGCTCGCTCGCTGGAAAGGGCCATCGAAGGGCGTAATTAGTTTCTGCACCCTCGCTCACTTGAGCAAAACGCAGGTGCAAGAGTTAATACTTAAATGGAGGGTTGAGGTTGTAGTGGAGGCATGAGGGGTTTATTTGAGATACACCAGAGATTACTGGAGTTCAGTGTGATAGTGTAGGCATCATGTGACTTGAGCTGTATCGATTATTGCTTTTTATTTATGGTCATACCCCACTTGCTCATTTTACTCAACATTGGCAACTTCTGTTTATTTTTCAAATAGGCAGTAATTATGTATATCCCATTGTAAAGATAACAATCCAATATATTACTTAGACGTTGATTGTTGTCTTTAAAAATATGTATATAAAGGAATGGCAATTTCTTTTCCATTATCAAGTAATTCATGTCACTGACACACTTCCATATATTAGTTGCACCCGGAAATGTATGAATACATTCATATTTCAGTGCAAGGGATACAAATAAATGCGTAAGCAATATTATTGTATTGATTCCAATTATTTTATTTAAAGACCCCAAAACAATTTTCACCTTTGTCAATGTTATGGATTTATGGATCAAATGTATTTTCAGACAGGCGAAAACGTTATAGGCACATGGGTCCTTCTATTGTGGGATGTTTCATCTGATAGGCTGGCTGGATGTCATTACATTGAAGTCTCCTTCAATTCGCCCTCCACCACTGAAGTCCAACCGGTAAAGTCTACAGCGGCTGTGCGGAGCCATAAACATTTACAGAAAAGTCCAATAAGTTTACGGCTAGTCGCAGTTTCAAACGGTAAGTATAGTAACTAAACGGTATTTACTGTATTAACATGTTTCTCGTGATTTATGAACGCGTCTGCCCCAGGACTGCTGTCGCTATTAAAGTTGCTCACTAGCTTATTAGCTAACCGGTTAGCATTAGCTAGCTATGGAGCTATATTGTAAATGAGCATGCATGAGAAATGACAACTCATGCCTGCTGCACGTGTGTGGTACGAAGACCGCAAAATCAACCAGATTACTCAGCATTGCTCAGTAACGTTAGCTAACCAATTCAGTCTTAAACAATCGCCTTGCTTGGCATGTTGCTAGCGCTCTTACAGTTCCGTCTGTACTAGCCATATAGCTAATTCACACATGGCAATAATGAGTAACAATTTAGCATTGAAAACTTAAGGTATGAAATCACTACGGTTCTTCTACGTTACTTGCGGAAATGCTACAGTGAGTACATACGTACATTTACTGACCTTCCTGATTAATGGTCTTAGTAAGATATGAGTTGACGTGATCTTTGAAGCCAGATACGCTAAGCTAGCTAGTTTTACACACGTGAACATACCAGCTGCATAACATGGTTGAATGTTAATGGCTTCCTCCGGTTAAGCTAGCTAGCTGTCATGTATGCCCTCTGACAAATGTCTTGCCAAGCCAATTGCCGTAGTTGGCGAACCAGTATTTTACATGGGGTTAGCTACCTTGCTAACTAGATACTGAAATGTACGATATTCCAGTGTGTGCTTCTAATGGTCGTGTCCTCTCCGTGGCATACAACTGAAAGTTTTGACTGAACCGTACGTTGTACAATTGAGTTTTGATTGGCCAATTCTGAAAAAAGTCCTGACCGGTGACAATTTGAATGTACGCCGACAAGGTCCCTTAAAAAGGAGTTGTGCGGTGATAAAATCCATACCTGGTTTGCTGAAATCCACGCTCTTAATGTTTAAAATACAACACTGTTACTTTCTCTGTACTTACTGGAATATATTTTCTAGACGCAATATCCGATTCACAAATAAATTCCTGCCTATTTAGTTATAATTATGCAAAAATGAGTATGAAAGGTAATGCGTCTTGTAGTGACTCGTTCAACTGAATTGTTCCTTCCAATGTCTTTCACCAGATCTGAGTAATTGAAATTACGTCAACAAGTCCTTAGCAGCCGTGTAGTGTTCTGGTGTTAAAAAAATGCAAGAGCTATGGGTGGGTATTGTGATGGCCAAACTAGGCTTCATTTGTGTTATTTTAGCAGCAGGATATTATTCTGGCAGCATTCAGTTTTCTTTGTCACAATAAAAGCAATCATTGATATTTATACGGCAGTATGGTTTTAAGTATAATCTGTAAAAAATTTACCGACTAGATTGCTAACTATTCCTTATATTTCAATTATGGCTTTTATTTTGAGACATTACAACTGAATAAGCGCTGCTACCATAATATCCTGCTGCTAGTAGAACGGTAATGAAATCTCCTATGGCCATCACTAGATGGGGGTTTGTGGATGCAGACATACGCTCGTACTCCGGTTGAGAATAGTTTGCAGACTGTTTCAGCGAAAGGGTTCGCCTGCTACTTGTAAGATTGTAAAACAATGTTTGTGCTGGATGTAAATTGTTCTCATCAGGGGCCATATTCACAAAACATTGGATCCTGCCACTATGAGGTCTGCTAAACAGCATTAAAAGTTCCCTCTTAAAACCTATTCACAAAGCTGTTAAGACTAACTTTTACAAAATAATGGAGAGAGGTCTTAAGCTAAGAGTAAGGGCGGGGTTGACCCCATTGCTATGGATGTCGTCGTGTTCCACGAACAAGCCTACATGAACCATGTGCCCACATGGATTGGTTGAGGGGGGAGGGGTTTGTCAGTGAATTCATTATTGCTTTGTTTCTTTGTAGTTGGCAAACATGAGGAAACTGAATGATTTGTCGCACAATATGGGATTTGTGGAGAACATTTATTGTTTGACATAGTATTCTACTGACTGATGACAGATGTAGTTCCTGTGTGCTGCATTTTTCCTGTGGCCAAGTAGTTTAGGGTTGTCCCAATGTTGATGTCCGAAGTTAGTGGGTTGTTTCTGTTTGCTGGTCAAGTGACTGCATGCCTGACTGGCTCTACTATGATTAAGGCGCTGTCTTGTTATAAGCTCAATACCAATAAATGTTTCTAAACCACTGCCCTGATTACGAGGCGGATTGCCGGCAGCAGCCTTCAGGATTGTTTGTGATTTGGCCTTAGTGACTTAGGAGTCCTCTTGACTACTCCTAACCTCCCCAATTTAGGAGCTGGTTTTAGAGCTAAAATACCAAAAATATAAGAGTACTGAAGTTGGGCATTTTTTTTTTTAGGTTACTCCTAAATCAGCAAGGTAGAAGCTACTTTTGGCCTTAAGATGTTTTTTTTAATATGCCCTCTTGTGTTTTTTGCCAAATAATAAACAAACGTGTTTTCCTGCAACTGTCATACGTTTTTATGCTGTGCCACCAACTGTACTGAAATCTGAACCTTGAACCGCAATATGTACTGTGGGTTTGGTGTACCGCTGCACCACTGCCAGGTTAGCATAGGCTACTTGTTAGTTAACATTGAATCAAAAGGTTTTCTAAACGGCTTCATCTAGGCGCTATTCATTAGCCAAATTGTCGATGGCTACACTTGGTAGAGGCATGCAATGTACATTTGTACCGATGGCGATATTCCTTGCTGCCTAACCCTATTAAGTATGTCTATTCAGTATTTTTTTTGTTCTGATTAAATATCTGGATTCTCTGGTCACTTTGTTCTGTGACAGAATTGAGTGCCTTCGGTAAGATCCAATGACTGGTAAGTCAAGGTATTCCCAGACCCACAATTTACTTATTTTTTTCCTCTGTCTGGCCTTGACAGACTGAGTCACTGAGGTGTGGCCGAGTGTCAGTTAAATTGCCCATACAGATGTGCAAGCTGCTTATCATACCCTCTCAGAGGCTCAACATGACACATGCCCTCTGGACCGAGAGCTTGCTTCTGTAAAGACTAAATGCTGCTATATTTTATTTGATGTGATCTATGCAGTTGTCATTTTAACATGTGCGCCATGCACTGGCTATTGGGGAAAAAATTATATCAAATATATTGTTATCCAAAAGTGTGATAGGTACTTATCCATAACACGTTATCTTCATTGAAAAAATTACTTTGCATGGAATGATGCTTGCAACTGAGTTTAAAATAACAACTATTTTTGACATTGGTATAATATACTTTTTTGTTTTGTTGTTCCAGGTGCAATGGCTGTCCCTCCATCATATGGTGACCTCGGCAAATCCGCTAAGGACATCTTTAACAAAGGCTATGGTACTGTATCTTCTACTCTGGAGCGGTACTGTACAGCAGGGGGCAGTCATTTGGACTTCTGAAATTCCCTGGTTATTTTTCCGCTACCTAGTTCACAAACCAGCAGTGCACCTCACTAAGTCTGACTAATGAGGTTTGTCTGACTCAAATGTAGTCGTGTTAAGTTTGACTTGTCAGGTCTACCAGTGTTAGACAATTGTCCAATTAAGCTAAATCAAACTCCAAAGGGGTAATTTTTATATTGGACTGGCAATAAAGAGGGCAATCAAACTGCATTCAGTTGTAATGAAGAATACCACGCAAAGCTTGTTTTCTTTGAATTAGCCTATATTGGCTTTATGTTTATACTTGGCGTGCCATTCAGTCAAGTGTTAAAAGTAAAACAAAAACGTTACAACACTTGCCTGAATATTCTCAGCTCATTATAGTTTAGCATCTTTGCCAGTCTATCATAAATCATGATCAAACTTTTGGCATATTCAGCGGTGAAACTGTTCTATGGTGTCTGTCTATAAGTTACTAGGAACCACAAAAGTGTTAGTAATTGTAGTAATTGTTTAATTAATACTCAAATACAAATGTTATTACTAAATGTAGTTTTACATTTCTCAAATATCAATCGTTGACCAAAATTTGCTTTCTTTCTGAAGGGTTTGGCCAGGTGAAACTTGATGTCAAGACTAAGTCGGCCAGCGGCGTGGTAAGTTGCCTTGTCACTGGGCTTAAAATAAATGACTGTCTATGGTTGTGCTTCATCATTGCTGCTTTTATCTGATAGACCGTAATGTTGAATACACAGACCAGATAGCTTGGGAGTGGCAGTACATTAGTGCATTCAGAACATTTACACTTGTCAACCCTCTGTCCTGAAGGAGTTCAAAACCGCTGGCTTCTCCAACACTGACACCAGCAAGGTGGTGGGTAGCCTGGAAACCAAGTACAAGAGATCAGAGTATGGTCTGACCTTCACAGAGAAGTGGAACACTGACAACACCCTGGGAACAGAGATCACTGTCGAAGACCAGGTTGGGTTCACATATTTGAAATGCCCTTGGGAACACACCTAGATTTTTTGCATATTATCTGTCATAAAATACCCTCTGCAAGCCTTGATGTGTCCTCTAAAAGATGATTTAAAGTAAAATACATCCAAAACATAACTTGTGTCTACTTCAAACTTATGTAATCAGTCTCGCTGTAATTCTGTTCCTGTTTCCTCTAGATTGCAAAGGGTCTGAAGCTGACATTTGACACCACATTTTCACCAAACACAGGGTAAGATTAATTTAGTGTCAATGTAGAGGACTAGATGTGAAGAACACTTTAAATCTCATTTGTTAGGACATTGTATGGCTGCCGATGGTAGTAACATCAGCCCAGGAGAGTTTGACAAGCGTGTGGTGTCCTAACTTGAAGGTAACATTATCTGTCCCGTGCAGTCCTCAGCCTTATGGGAACCTCTGAAGTGACTGGTCAGTCAGACGAACTTCAGCCTGAAATGGCGCTCATCTGTGTAGTATTTATTATTATCCCACCCCTGTCCTCGCCACGGATTGTGTTACGGTTGTGTTCATGGATGCATTTAAGTGGTGTTTATTTTGAACCACACAGACCCTCTAATGTATAGATCTGAAGCATATGGTAGTTGTTTCCACAGTGGGGAGGCAGCAGAAGCCTATAGAAGCAGTTTCATCTGAGTTATTGGTGCTATCCAAGCCCCTGGGCCCCACCTCCACTCCAATACAGTAGTGCTTCCCAGTTAGTCTACATGGTGTTTGGTTTTCAGAAACTGTAAATCATCTTGGTATGGGACATGGCATGCCTGGTTGTAACATTGTGGGCCAATAGGAGTCTCTGCTTACATGGGGGTGGAGATGGGAGGAGGGTGGATGTCACGCTGTTGCTTCATGTCTACTGAGCTCCTGGAATCAGCTTCCTCTCCACTAATCCTAACCTTAAACCTTAAGTGGGGGAAATGAACGCTGACCCCAGGTCAGGGACTTGGGCCAACATCACCGCACAGAAGTCTTTAGCTGCTCTGCTAGCATCTTTAATGTTATGTAGCATTGGCATATGGATCCTATTCCTTGTTTCTGAAATTGTCAATTATTTTTGTTTTGTTCTGCTGTGGTACAGCTGCTGTAAGCCTTTTTGGACAATGATTTCAATTAAGCTTGTGGTTCATTTTAGGGTTGATTTCAGAGGAGTTGCAGGGTTTTTGACCGATTATTCGAACTCTAGTGCCTGTGTGTTTATGCTTTGTTTTTGTTGAGAGCGTCTCAAATACTGTGGTTTTAAGTTTGATAAGATGGTGGGTATGTCTTGAGGTTTGCCAAAATTGCTGTTCGGTCTAGGGTGAACATGCACACAAACCCACATATTAATCCTCTGACCTTAATTTGAATGCTTTTCTTTTTTTATTAGAATGTAGCCTGTTCATTCTGTAAACGCAAATAGACTAGCTGTTTATGTTCTAAAATGTTCCCAGCCAATTAGTACACTTCTAAGTTCCATGATGTCCAGTTAATAGTTTTAACTGTATTTGTTTAATACATTTTTTACAGCAACTCTCTCCTCTGAATAGTCAATATTGTGCTTCAGGCAGCAACCATTTAGTCATGGTTGCTGTCTGCAGTGTCATCATTCTGACTTGGTTGTGCAATAAAAATTGAAGATCTATTGCACTTGGGTTATTTTGAATGAGTTTATTTTGAGGCATATGACCCTTGATTCCTCTAATTGTAAGGGAATCAACGCTAATTGAAGCATTTTTTGTTTTCCAACAGCAAGAAAAGCGGGAAAGTCAAGACCGCCTACAAGCGTGAGTATGTCAACCTGGGCTGTGACGTGGACTTTGACTTTGCTGGGCCCACCATCCATGGGGCAGCAGTCGTGGGTTACGAGGGCTGGCTCGCAGGCTACCAGATGTCCTTTGACACAGCCAAGTCCAAGATGATCCAGAACAACTTTGCTGTGGGATACAAGACCGGAGACTTCCAGCTGCACACCAACGTGTAAGTGAGCAAACACCTTTTCATATGATTTTCAGGTTGTTCTGCTGTGGTAGTGCTGGTAGTGTAGCAGGTAGTGCTACGCACACTACCAGTTATCTTATAAGTCTGTACATTACTTAAACGTAAAAGTATCTTTAGCAAAAATACATAGATAACGTGATGATATTATTTAGACATATTTCTGGGTTATCAAAAGCAATCTGTGACGGCAGTGGGCTTTGCTGGTCACTGCAGCATTATGTCAAACATCAGTCCATAGTCAGGTTACATATATTGTATCAGCTCGGACCCCCGGTTACCCCTGGACCAGCATGTGTCCTGCATGGATTGTACAAGGTGTCATAAACATTCCTGAGGGATGTTGGTCAATGGGGAAACAATAGGATCACACCGTCGCTGCTGATTGGGTGGTCGTACATTCATGCCGCTAACTCTCAGGGAACGCGTCTGACCTTATTAGGCAGGTACCTTGAATTGTTATGGCACAACCATTACATGACTAGCCAGTGTTGTGCTGTGGTGGAAAGGGTCCAACATCCTGTTAAACCTGGCAGTGGAATAGGCATTTGTACTGGTAATGGTCCACGCAGAGACTACTTCATACAGAAGACTTTGAATGCATTGTTCCTGTACGGATGTGATTCTTTGCTTTTCTTGGAACGTTTGGTCTTGGGAGTCCAGGACAAATGATCGCAGTGCTGTTGATGACACATGCACCACCTCACCTAGCCACTTAAATTAACATTTAAAAATGACAGATCTCATTACTTTCGATACATCCTGGCACATTTGCCCTTGACAGAGGCTGTAGAGACATAATACTATGCATTACGATTTCTTTACAATATATGTAGTTGTGTTTTTTCAATTTCTGTTTTAACCCCAGGAAGTGTGTTTCCCACCTAGGCAGTTGGCACCCTTTGTCCTGTATTTTGATTCCTGTTGGTTAATGTTGTTGAGTAATATCCGATTGTACTGATGCAATAAAAGCATGCAATTGTCTCCCACTGCTGTCCTGGCAGAGAAACGGATGCTCATTTAAAAGTTCAAATCGCACCTAGCTTTGAAACATGAGGGAGTGGAGGGAATATCTGAGGCTTACAGTTTAACCTAGCCCTCAGAGGAATCTGCCCTTCTCTCCTATCTCATTCTAATTCTCTTCCTGGTTGTTACAGTAATGACGGGGCACAGTTTGGAGGCTCTATCTACCAGAAGGTGAGCCCTGCATTGGAGACTGCCATCAACCTTGCCTGGACTGCTGGCAATAACAGCACAAACTTTGGCATCGCAGCCAAATATCAGCTGGACAAGAGCGCCTCCATCAGTGTAAGTATATAATGCTGGGGTGACCATGTTTGGTGGGTGGGGAGGGCGTAGACAGACTCTCAGTACGGAAAAAAGATCCTAATAGCAATTGTCTGATTTAAAAAGCTACTTTTATTTTGTCCAGGAAATGTTTGCATTGACAGCTCAGATGAATGAAACCCTCAAATACCTACTAGTTCTTGTGATAGTATGTACTCTGGCTTCCAAGGGGTCATTTACCCAGCAGTTTATATGTATGTTTCTCATGCTGCTTTGTTTAGGACCTTGACCCCCTTCTCTTTTGGATTGTTAATTGATCAGTGAATTCTATTTTCAGGCTAAAGTGAACAACACCAGTCTTGTTGGCGTCGGTTACACCCAGGTGCTGAGACCAGGTCAGGCTCATCGTTATGCTGTATCTGTTTGATAGTTCTCCTGCCAGCTATCACTAGTATGAAACCAGTTTAACCAGGTCCTGTTAGAGTTGTGTGGTGCTATAATGCAACCCCTTTCGAGACTACATTTCACTCACGCTGGACTGCATCTCATGTATAACGATGTCATTCAAATCTATACTTCAATTCCTATTTGGTACCAAATATGGGGGGGTTGATCTCCATTTTCCACATGTTCGGTTGTATCAGTTGTACCAGAGAACAATTGCGAATGTTTGTTATGTCAATCGTTTGCTAGGAGAGCAGGTAACATTCATGGTAAGTGCCACACCTCAAATAGTGTTTCTTAATAACCCTGGCTGGTCAACAAATGACAGCAAGAGTCCATTGTGGAGAACTCTGGGAAAATGAAAACGAAGAAGTAGTTAACATTTTGCTCCACTCTGTCTTGAACACAGACAGGTTGTCTTCCTGCATAGTGTTGTTCACGCCATCCTCATTGCTTACTGCGAGGTACCAGCATATGCTTTGAGGCAAACTGTCATAGCTAACCACAAAAAAGTTGATCTATATAGAAATATTCATCACAAGTAGATGATTTATAATCTCATTATGGATTTTGTTTGCTTTGAGCACTAAAGGCATCATTGAGTTCAAAGTTGAATGTATTTCTTGATTCTATAATAAGTTCTTCAATGTTCTTTAAAAAGTAAATGATTGTTTGTGCTTTAGTGGTAATAGTTGACTTTGTTCTGATAGATCAGCATTGACAGCATTGCTTGTTACTAGGGTCTCGTAGATCTCTTTAAATTAACCAATAATGGTGTTTTTAAAGAGGACCTCAACGATGTGATTGTTGGTTAGTCCAGGGTAATGCAATATCCCATTTATTATTCTAAATTTGAATAATGTTATAGAAACACTTGGGCACACTGCACATCAAGTACATGTAGAACAAACTTGTTCCTGTAAAAAAAATATATCTGTAAATATTTTAATTAAATATTAACATCAGGGATGCAAAGAAGGATTTCATTGCCCGCTGGTATTGGTCATCAGCGTAAGTCAGTCTGGCCTCAAGACGCCTGCAGTTCCGTTCTTAGTTGACATTTATTTCCTCATTCCCATTCCTTACCTCTGCTGTTACAGGTGTGAAACTCACCCTCTCTGCCTTGGTGGATGGTAAGAGCATCAACGCTGGAGGCCACAAGCTTGGCCTTGGTTTGGAACTGGAGGCTTGAACTCTGCTCAAGATGAAGGGAGAAGAGAATATCATCAAAATCTGGCTTGAAAAATGTATTTCCAACTCAGATCGGCAAGGGGATATGTTATGGATGGACAGGATGTGTTCAGAGGCTACAAGAGAAACCCTTTCTGTACCATTTTATGACTAGCTGCTTTTTGTCCATCTTTGGTATAGATGTTTGCTTTGCAGTTTCTGTTATAATATTCATTCACTGGGTAGATTTACACCTTTGCAATGTATTGGTCTAAAATACTGCCATGATGATGAAATACCACAACATCCTCATCCTGCTGTGGTCAGTCTGTCATCTGTGGTTTCTGTGTTTTTCTGTGACCCTTGACTGATTAAATGCGGTGGGTGCAGGTTTGGTCATACCTTGTTTCAAATTTGACCTTCTCTAACCAATCATTTGATATTCTGTTTTCTGAATGCATCGCTGATTTGCAACCATGTTATTCTGTACACTAGACTTCTCTCACTATTTAAATCCTGTCATGAAACGTTTCTTTCCACAGGGACAAGCTGTAAGATCTATGTACTGTTATACTCCGTCATCGGGCATCCTGGTTTGAGATGTTCTAAAATCTGTACATGAAGTCCTCCCTTTAACTGAGCAGTTTCTTGGTACTCAAGAGTGATAGAGGGATAGCCGTAGTTGACAGGCTTGCTTTTGTTTTCTGTTGTGTTGCAGATATCTAAGGGAGGAATTTAAGGTTCATTGTAATTTCAAACTGCCTGAATACTACTGTCTTGTCTATAGGCTCTCCCAGTGTCTTCATCTGTTTACTAGGCTGGTTGAGACTGCAATCGCTGGAGAACTGGGAGATCCTTAACTTTGTTTAACTTTTAAATAAAGAATTTGAACTCTACAAACCAAATAATGATTTTTTTTGTGATTTTTGACTGTTCTGTCCTTACATTTAAAAACCCTGTTATATATCGTTTTTTTTTTTTTTTTTTGGGGTATATGCATCTGTTAAGCTACCTCTTACTGTAGCAGTTATTACATAAACCTATGGATATTCTGGTGATTGTTGTAGTCATGCTGTAAACCTTGTCTGATGACTTTGTCGTTCCTATGTTTACTCTGCCAGGAATATCGGCTGTACAACTTCAACACGATTGCCATCCCACACTTGTGGCCTAGCACTCAGCCTTTCCCCTACAATGTTAACTAACACATTCAAACAAAATTACATGTACAATCTGAGTGTCAGTCTAGCCTTGGCACAAGCAACTTTATTGCTTTAACTCGTCTGTGAAACGAAGCATGTGATGTACCTCTGTCATTTAATAGTAGCTCTGATTTCAATTGGCAGCCAACAAGATGTTGAAGCGCAGGGGCTCAGAAACACTTGCTAGGCCAAGAACCTAGGAAGGATCCTGGAGGAGAGCCAGTTTCCTAGTTCTCTTTTGGCTGTTTCGGGCTGAGATTACGAGTGTTACCACTTGGGCAACGTGTTCATCCTCATGGTCTTACATTCAGGTGACTGGTTGTCCTCAAGTGTTACGTTAATAGTGCACAATAAACTGAAACAAGGCCTTGGTGTTATGTGCTAAACTTGTCAGCAATTGCTGTCTGATTGCATATGTATACATTTTCTATATTGTGGTTCTACTGTTTTGTTCACCCCCTATCCAGTCAGCAGGTAAATCGAATATTGTTGTCCTGGAAGGTAGATTACTATATAAACTTGGATATCAACAGAGATAAAAAGATTGACGTTCTGGGTACTAGGTCAGTAAAAGTTTGAACTGTGGTGTTTATGATAACGCATTTTTATGTGTAACCAATGTACCATTGTATCTAATTAGATGATTTATCATATGCAAGACAGAACAGCATGTAAGAACAGACAGTTACAGGATTGCTCTTCAAATTGCATTTATTTCAGCTATCATTCTCAACCATCCATTTTGCAGAAAAGATACAGTAAAATCCTTCTTTACATTTGTTTCATTCAGTACTGTAATACCACTTTTTTGTAGGAGTTCATTAGTTGTTTTTCAAGATGAGTCATTAATCATGATACTGTACTTATAAAGCAACAGCTAATCTTTTAAAGCTGAGCAGTTCTCAGTTTGAGGTCTTGCCTTGCACAAATGCATTCATGCAGCTTTACAGGAAACATCAATATGTTCTCACCACCATTCTAAAAAGAGGTTAAGTCCCAGGTTTTAGGCTTTACCTGCTTCTGTGTAATGGCCTCGACAGCTTGCCATGTGCTCTTTGTATTTTTATAATTGCTACTCTTTGTCGCCAAGTGTCAAGCCATTCTCATTGATTTTAGATTGTACCTCTTAACTGTTTTCTCTTTCATACCCACGGGGGATAGATTCTGTTATTTCACCGGGGATGTCTTTGTAGATATCTTTGCTTGTTCAGATTTCACCTCAAAGGCCTTTGCCCTAACACTCTGTATTTGGGGTTTTGTCTTTGGAATCTGCAACACTCACAGGATCTTTGGCCACACTTTCTTCAGATTTCTCCTGAGTTGTGCTAATCGCTGGCTCTTCCCTTTGTAAGACATCTTTCTTGGCAATTGAAGGTACCTGTTTAATTGGCAGTGTATTGGTCTCAGCTTTTTCACCACTGCTGGTGGTTTCACTCTGTATGATAGATAATTCAAGTATAGGGGAAGTTACTTCTTTAGGTTTGATTGATTCAGGTTGTGGGGAAGTCCCTACTTCAGGCATGGCTTTATGGATTACGGTTAAGTTTGGTTTAAGAACGGTTTCTTGCTTAGGGCTGATTGTTGTTTGCAGTTTTGGGGAGGTTTCTGTGATTTTTGCATCAGGTTTGAGGGAAGTTTCATCTTCAATGATGGTGGTTTGATCTGGTTTTGTCGTTTTTTCTTGTGGAGTGATGCTTGGATCTGATTTGGCAGATGTGTATTTAGAGGTGTTAGTTGTGTCCAGTTTTGGGGAAGTTTCCTCTTGAGGTGTCATGACTGGATTTGCTTCTGATGACATTGCTTCTTCAGATGTAATGTTTGATTCTGGTTTATATGTTTCTTCTTTAGGGGAGATACTTTGATCTTGTTTGGGGGATGTCTTGTCTTTGAGGGGGACCATTGGATCAGGCTTTGGCAATATTTCTTCAGGAGTGTCAGTGTGTTTACATTTTGGGATGGTTTCTTTAGGAGTGATTGTTGGGTCTTGTACAACAGTAGTTTCTGCTTCAGGAGTGACAGTTAGGACTGGTTTGACAAATATTTCTTTTTGTGTTGCCACAGCACTCTCTGTGTCTTTTGGTAGGTCTAGCTCTCTTTGTTCCTTCTGTACTTTCAGATTGACCTCTTTTTTACTTTCCTTAGGTTCTTTGCAGATGTTCACTAGGGAAAATTGAGATTGATCCTTAATCGAAAGTTCTGTTTTTGGTTCTGCTGAAATGTCAATCTTTATGGGAACCTCTTGTTGGGACATATCATATTTTAGGGTGTCAACGTTTTTAGTCTCCTCCGCATCATTTATGTCACTGTCTAGCTCATGTGATTTGTCCTTCTCTCCCAGACTAGACACCTCAGCTGAATGGACAATAATTTTGGTATCTTTCACTTTAATTGCATCGGGCTCTTTTTCCTTTTCATCCTCTGCTTTGTCGACTTCCCTTGTATTTCCTCCTTCACTAGGACTAACTTCATTTACCTTAACCTCTGCTAATGTTTCCGTCTGCTGTTCATCAGACTCTTCCTGTTTAAGATCCACTATAATTCCATCTTTGTCTTCATCTTCCTCTTTCCTACTCCTTTCAGCTTTATCCCTAAGCTCTCGTTCCTCCTGTCCTTGCTCCTCTCCCTCTCCCACAGCCATCTCCTTGGAACCTGCCTCCTCAAACTCTGACATCTCAACCTCTCTGGTGGTCTCTGTGATGATCTCCTCTACAAACTTGTATTGGGGCTCAGACCTGCGTTTGGGGCCTCCCTGTCCAGCCATGCAAGGTAGAGTGTAGACAGGTGACTGGCGGTAGATGTAGGGCATGGAGATGTGGGTATCAGAAATGGTGGACAGACGGGACTCCTCACCTTCCAAGAGTTTCCTGTTGAGAGACAGATTACAGTATCAATATGTCCCAAAGTGTGTGGATGTGTTTGAAGATTAATATTTTCATATAAATAATATAGATTTTGTATAATGGTGTGTTATTTTGATCTGTAAAATATGAAATTGAGTATTTCAAGAAAATGACTCAACCCAGCAATCAGCTGATTCATATGTGCCAGTTCTGGGCTAGAATATGTACTATGTCTTGTGACCCCTAAGTCAGAGAGCGTACTATAGCATACTAGGATATCTCCCCTGTCAATTATATTGTATAGCTAGGCATTGATATTTAAAATAATTGAGAAATGCTCTAAAATGCTGTTTTTAACCAGTGGACCTGAATAGTGACAAAGACAACATTGATGTATCTTACCTATAAGAGTGAATCTCTACATCCAAAGCCATTTTGACATTCAGCAAGTCCTGGTATTCTCTTAGATGGCCAGACATATCTAGTTTAGCATTGGTCAGCTCATTCTCCAGCTGCCTGACAGTGTCCTAGATGAAAAAGCAAACCGGTGGTCAGAAACTTGGTTTGGCTTTGGAACATTTCTGTTCTGAGCTAATGGGTCTACAATATAAATAACACTACAATGAATTGCCTGAACTACAAATAGATTTAATACACGTTAGTACATAATATATAAGTAAGTTAACATAAAACTTTCAATCTGGTTATACAAATAACACTCATTACATGACAAATATAGGCCAATATTAAATTATACATTTTATATTTTCGTTAGCTTAAAATCATTAGCTTGCTAGCACGAGAACATTTTGCTGGCATGAAGCATCAAAGGAAATTTTGGTGAAAATATAAGTTTGGGGGGGTAAACTGTTTGAACATGCAATGTGATACCATGCTTACAAAACAGAGTGACTGCCCTCTTTGATAACATTGGAACCATTTGAGTTATATTAAAGTTAGCATTTGGCTAGCCAATTCAGCGACATTTCAACTACTTGTAATGTGAGCTTATGGAATGTTCTGATCTCTGTTTTCCCATCAAAGTTGGATTGGTGTATTCAAGAGCCAATTATTTTCTTTGAAGTTTGTAGACCTTTAATGCTGCATTAAAACGCTATCTAGTTAAAACTACAAATACAATCAACAATCTTTTGATAATAAATCAATCTGTACCATGATGAATTTGTGCTGATGTAGCTCTAACGGTTCAAGTTAGTGTAATAGTGAAACTAAAACCTAAATCAGCTAATGAAACTTTTATGCGCATTTAAACATGATAAAAGTTGGATGGTATAAAAAAATTTGAACAACCAATGTTTTCCTAACAGGTTAGCAGGTTTCTTAAATAGAGTAGTATCAGCATAATTAAACATGTCATTCTGACACCAGTAATGCTTGAGATGTTATACAACAACGGTTTGAAAGTATTAGTTAGTATTTGCTACTAACACAAAAAGCGGTATCAAAGCAACCTTTAACAAAATGGTCAGCAAATTGTAAGATTTGAATTGTGCTTTAGAACCCATAGCGGTCATCGACGACCTTCCGAGAACTGTTGAAAAATGATTCAAAATCAAGTGGATACCTTTAAAAATGCATTTGGGATTCAGCACATTTGATTGTAGAGTGAAAATTAGCAGAAGTTAATTTCAAGCTAGCTGCATGCAGGCAGCTTTCATGTGGTAAAACGGATTGGAGCTTTATAGAACAGGTACAATTATTCCAACTTTCAATTTGTATTAAGTTATACTTTGTTTTCAACAAGCTTACATAACACGTTGGTTTGGTTGCAACATGAAACTTAATAATATGAAAAATCCACAAAATCTAAAGTTGTGCAAACAAACTGATTATTGTAGGTCGAAAAACAACCTACCTGGTAATGAATCATTTCTTCATAGTGACGCTCCTCCAGCTCATGTAATTGTTTTTCCAGGGCATCTTTAGTTCCTTTTGCGCAGTCCAGTTCAATGTTCTTCCCTTGGAGTTGCCTTCTGTTTTCTTGAATCTCCTGTTGGGTAATCTTAAGCACCTCTCTATTGTTCTCTGCTACTTTTGTCAAATGTGCGAACTGGACACGAAAGCTTTCCACCGGCTGCTGGATGTCGGAGGCGGTGTGACCTTCCAGCTGCATCCGGATGTCCCGGAGAGCCGCAGTGATGTCAGGTTTGCCAAAACCGCGTTCCTCAACCGTCACCTGAGCCTCTTGGATCTGAGCCACCATCTGTGACACCTCGTCCTCGTGGTTCTTCTTCAGAAAGTGGATCTCTTCCACCAGAGCCTGCGCTTTCTTGTCCAGCTTAAGTTTGCCCAGGTATGCTTCATTGGCATCCTTTTTCAGCACCAGGATGCTGTTCTCTGCATTAGATCGGTCCCGAGCCTCCTGTTCGTATTTACCTCTCAAGGTGAGGAATTCTTTCTCTAGGTTCTGATGTTCTATCTCGATCTGATGCTTCTCTAGTGTGATGTCGTGAAATCGTTTCCTCAGGTCTCTGAGCTCCGGCTCGTGCATCTGGGCTAGAGACGCAGGGGACTGTGCCTTTTGTTTGATTTCCTCGATTTCCCTCTCAAACGATTCATTTTGAAACTCCAAATATCGCACCTTCTCAATAAACCCTGCAAAACGGTTGTTCAGAGCATGGAGTAGTTCTTTCTCATTAACTTTCGTCAACACCCCGGTAAATGGGTTTGACAAATCTAAAAAGCTCTTTGATGATGTCTGAATCGACCCAAATTTTGTCTTCGTCGTCTGTACATATTTACTGTTCGTTGAGGCGGTAGTTGACTCAAAGCCAACTCTCCTGGACGTCAAGGAAGATTCGGTGAATTTTGGTTGATAGCGAGAATACTCTGCTTGACTTCCCCTATGCGTAGAACCCGACCGGTACTCCATACTGTTATACATATCGCCTCTCTAGACTTAGAGGTGCTAGTGTGCAGGCAAAACGGCGTTGCTCTAGCTATTTTATACCCCCTCGGTCCGCTCGCGCTGCAAAATGGAACTGTCCATATTGCTGAAAATGTATAGAATCAGCTTTAGGCTTCACTGCATTCCAACGCTCTTCCTCACCTGTCTCCGCATTTCCACTTCATCGTTTTGTCGCAAGCAGCAGTGACGTAGTCGTATAGGAGAGAATTTCACTTTCAGACGTCAGTACACTATATTGACTGCACAACGTGATACGTCTTCAATAAACTGTCAGACGTTCAGCTTACTGTCATATCCAAGGGGCTACAGCTACCCTTGTTTTATAGTCTGCTAAAAATTGGAAAGTGGTTACACATTCTCGTTTACCTATGTATACTTGCCTTGGAGTACAATGTACTATAATAATTGCAAGTGCATTTTTCAAGAAGGATATTCTTTAGGCAGGTAGACATGACCAATCTAATTTCTCAGATAAGCAGCTGTTAACCCCGCATATTTTAAACAAATCAACGTGTAAAAAATGCACAGGTCTGCTTTGATTGATCCAGACAGGGTGGCTGAACAGCGTGAAGTCAAGCAAATGACCTGGATATGTTCCAGTGATGCAGACCCACTTAATGAGCTGTTTTACTGTGATTCATTGTTTCATATTAGTGACATATCTGAATGAATAATAGGAAGATGATATCAGATGAAGGATACTTTTTTACACTTCGGATAACACATGCAAATCTTTATAGAGACAGAGAAATGTTTGAAGTCGTTAACAAAACAGTGTCAGGAAAACCTTTTTTATAAATGTGTACACTTTCCCCACAACAATCACATAATTAATTGTCACATTTTAGGTATACAATATCTTACTATAATATACACAATAACTCATATTTCTGCATGTATGCATTCATGTCAGTGCCCCATATCCCACCAATCCAACTACTCCATTCCACCTTCTTTGACCCTGTGACAACAGGAGGATATTTGGAGTTTGTTTTTCCAGGTCTCAAGACCTGGAAAATGTGTCACATTTTCAGCAGCAATTAATTCCACATTGTACTAGAGAATTCTAAAAGAGAATCTTATAATATGTCCTCAAGAACAAGCTGAAGCTCATCTGGTTCAATAATTCAAAAACTGAATAATAATAGTTGAGTTACATTCAATATACAGACCAAAACCTACATCAAATGTTCTGGCATGATCAATTAATATCAGGTCAACTACACGAATCCTAGAGACGAAGCATCTCTGCATCGAAAATTGGGCCAGAATTCTTCCACGGTTATATAAGAGACAGATCAAAAACAAAAGGGAACCTGAAATATTTTGATTATAGGTGTGTTCCACTAAATACAGACATCCTTCTGTCCTTACTTCAAACACTGTGTTACTACTGTTGGTTTCTTCATAGAATCACTGACGTCAGTAAATCACCACATGTGAGTAAAAGGCTGTTTACTGTAGACCTAGTGGAAGGCTACTCATGGTACAGTCCTACACATCCCCCAGTGTTGACTGTGCTGCCAACCCGGCGCTGGTTTCATCAAAACCCCTGCCTTGAGAGTCAACAAACTGTTCAATGTCATAAAAGTCATCTCCTCTTTTCTCTATGCTAACACTCAGAACTTTGAGCAGCCGCCTTCTACAAAGACTCCACTCGGATGATATATTGTTGAGCCTCATGCCCTCCTTGTAGTTGCTAACAGCGGTCCTCTCAGAGCCCAGGCGGTAAAGCTGGAAGTCCCCATACATGCGGTGCCAGGCCTGGCGGTCAGAAGGTTTCAGGTCTGACCTGGACCACAGCTCTTGGAACTTTTCCATGGACTTCCTGGTGTCCTTAAGCTCTGAGTACCTCATAGCCATCTCCAGCTAGAGCAAGGCAAAGATTAAGTATTATTTTGGTACCACCCTAACTCCGTAATAATTAAACAGTTTGACCACTGTTTTAAATATCACCTGGATATGTCAAAATGAGAATGGATATTTTAACTGTGTTTATGATTGCACTTGTGAGTGATAGATGTGCCACTGAGGCCTAACCTGTGGGTAGATGTGTGCAGGGTTGAGTTGCGCCCCTTTCTCCAGATGGTAAACACAGTGTCTGAGCAGCTTATGGTTGTGGGGATCTCCACTCTGCTTAGCCTTCCATCGATAGATATTGGCCATCTCATGGTGCAGTCGGGAGGAGTTTGGCGCCCTCTGCAGCATCCCCTGCAGCACTGCTAGGGCCTCATCATAACACTCCTCTTTCTTCATGAACTTCCCCACCTGGAACAGGTGTTTAGAAGACACAGTACGAGAAAATGTTTTAAAAAAGACTGAAGTGGTAACCGTAACACAGTGGACAGTCAACAATCTTAAATACCTAGGTCCAACACATAGTATTGCTTTAGAAATAGGTACATTTCCTCTATCTCTCTTGTTCAGTCTATCAACCTGTAGTACTACATTGAGGTCGTAGGGTGCCAAACTCAGGGCCGTCCTCATATAGCGCCAGGCCTCTGCATTCCTTTGGTTCTTGTAGCATTTCAGGCCCAGGTAGACCTGGGTCATGGCACAGTTTGGATTGAGTTCCAGGGCCTTCTTCAGCTGTTTCACTGCAGGTGACACCTCATAAGAGAGTCTCTGGTCCTCCCTGGTCACCAGACCTTCCAGTTTGAACAGAGAAAAGGCAAAGCCCAAGTTCCATTCCTTATCTTCTGGCTCCAACCGCAGAGCTTCTTCAAAGCACTCTTTGGCTCTAAGGAGAGTAGAGAAGTGCAGTGAAAAGGAAGGTCAAAGATTGGGAAGATGTGGGTGAGGGGAATAAAAAAGAGACATGAGAGTATTGGGAAGATGGGGGTGAGGGGAGAAAAAGAGAGACATGAAAGCATTGGGAAGATGGGGGTGAGGGGAGAAAAAGAGAGACATGAAAGCATTGGGAAGATGGGGGTGAGGGGAGAAAAAGAGAG